>CM070557.1:29083690-29365936 GCA_036346405.1 Phyllostachys edulis
CACCATGTCCCGCGTCACGTTTGGCCACCGTCGAGCCACAGGATGCCACGCTCTAGGCCACCATGCCGCTACTGCATGCATGTCGTCGAGCGGTGGCCGCGTTCCATGCCGCTGGACAACGAGCCATGCCGTTGCTGCACACAAACATGTGTCGGCTTGCCAATGTCGTCGAGGCCGACCGTGCACGGCATGCATGCACCACCGTCGTTCTTGAGCATGCCCACGAAGCCACTGGACACTCGCTACTACCATGCATGCAGCGCCTCGCCGAGCCGCTAGCTGCTCTTTCCCCGGTTGGCAGCCAATGCAGCGCCATTGCAGCACCATGCCGCATGAGCCACTGGCCACCACCACCTAGCCGGGCTACACCTCGCTGCTGCTCGGTCATTGCCGGCTTCTCCTCGCTCCTCCTTCGCCTAGACTGCAGCATGCTGCCATTTCCTCCCCTCTTCGCCAAGTCACACAAAAGCTCATGCATGCGAAAAATACTTGGATGAATGGAAAGCTAATGTAGTGAGGATTGCAATGGTGGTGACATGCATGGGCTGATTCTCAGTTTTTAGGTCGGATTGGGAGGAGAGAAGGTGGCAAAAACATGAGCTCAAGAAAGAAAGAATGGGGGTGCTGCTTGCTAGAGGAAGAAGAAGATGGCAGTGAGTTGCATGGTGGTGTTCGGTTGGGAGAAGATAAGAAAATACAATGGGAAATGGGGATGGCAATGAGTGGGAAATGTGTTGAATAAAGAATGGGAAAGGTGGTTGTATAGCTCTGTTGGGGACAGGAAAATGGCAGAGGGTGGGGGTTGATTTGATTGGGAAGTTGGGAGGAGGGGGGAATGGCAGAGAGAGTTAAAGAATTTTTAGGCATAGAAATTTAGCTCTAAAAATCATGAAATTTTTAGGAGAGGTTCCTGACACTGTCATACTCATTGTATAATGTTTCCAGGGTTTTTACTATTCTTAAATTTTCTTTATGATTATTTTAAGTTCTAGTTTTTGTTGGTTGACTTTTTATTCTCCTCTTTAACTCACCGAGTAAAAATAGCAAATGAATTCTAAAAATTGTGAAATTTTGAAGATGAGTTACTTAGTTGTTACATAACCTAGGAAAAATATTTCTAGGCACTATTCACATGAGTTGTTTGTATTTTCAATTCAAATTCAAATTTGAACATGCAAATTAAATAGAGAACCAAGCAACCTCCAAAAACTCCAGAAAATTCAAACAAGCATAACAGATAAGATAGAATCCAACTAAACATTCCCACACTTGAAACCTTTTTAGTTTTGCCCCAATTTTAATTTGAACTTTTTGAATCACAGAAGGAGTATTGGATTTCTAGTTTTAAATTCTAGTCTTCAAAAATCAAAAGATTTTCAACATAAGGTTTACACAAAAGTTTTTAAAAGTCTAAAATTTCACAAATGTACATTAGATGCTTAACTAATCCAACTTAGGGATCTTGGGCTGTTACATAAATTGACGGTACAAACCTACCAACACGCGAATGGCGGTGAAAATTTTTCAATAAAATGATCGCGTTGCCCCTTGTCATTATATAATAAGGTTTTACTGCCGTTTCGGTGAGGAAGAGACGATAGTAATATTCGAGATGCTGGTTTTACTATGGAAAATGCGTCACGTTGCTGATCCAGTAAAATGTTATCGTTTACCGTCAGTGATACCTATTATTACCTCAAAAGGCATGTCGTGTTACTGTTGTAACAAGCTTGCTCTTTGTGTTTTTTGGTATTTACTGTGACTTTGATAACATTTTACTGTTGTTGTCCAAGGTCCCTTCCTCCTATCGCGCAGAGCTTGCATTCGATGTAACATCGTTTTTACTCACGATATGTTTACTAATTACCGCAGTCATGACTCGTGTTTACTGTTGATGTGAAGAAAAATAAAAATTTATAATATTATCGAATTACTGTAACAAATGATGTGCATTTACTATTATATGTGCATAAACTTACCGTTGCAATCTCATAGGTGGTCTCATCGCGAGGTGACGACGTCCTCTGTCGTGGGCACCGCCGCTTTCCTCTTCTTGCTCTACTGTTTCTTTCAAGAAACACCTATGCGATCGTCTACGACGGATGCAACTGCTGCTCTTGAGTCGATGGGTTTGGGTTGGGAGGGGTCCAAGTAAATCTCCATCGCCGGCTGATTTCCCTCGATGGTGATCTTCCTCACCTTGAAGGGTACGTCGCCGGTTATCTTCATTTTACTACAGGGGCGGGGGATACAAAAAAGCAAAGAAAAAAGTGGATCCTATGAATTACTGCATGTGAGGAGTTGTTTTACTTCAAATCTGAATATGAAAAACTATCCCAAAAAAAATGCTCCAAAAAATAGGGAAGGAAAAATCACCCCAGTATAGCGAGAAAGTATGAAAAGATGGGGCGAATTACTATGCGGAACCCTAGAAAAAACCACTTTGCGAGACAGGAAGCAATCCAAACAAAAGCAACAGTCGTATTCTCTAATCTTGGGGGTGCGGGTGGGTCGGAGGCTGCTGAAAATGAAGATCGCATCTGCTCTTGCCGGGAATGCGGGTCGGTATAGCTCGCCGACGACCTTGCTTTTTTCGTTCCTGTGAGGGTTGAGCGCGCCGCCGAAAAGAGAAAATACGACTTGCTGTAGTGCGCAGAAACAACCTGGACAATGCGGCCCCCACGCACGTAATATACACGACTTTCACGCCTATTCAAAAAAAACTAAGCGATTATATGCAGTAAAACACTAGTATCAATTACTGCATATTACATTGATATTACTGCCATATAACTTTCAGTTCAATTGTTTAATGCGTTTACTATATGGTGCTAGTAACTTTACCATTACCCATATGGTTTCTTAATTACCATATGGCCGACTAGGTTTACTATGCTGTGAGTATGTTTTTACCGTCAAAATTGTGTGTGAGCAGAGGTTTTATTAAGCGTCGTCCAAACGATGCCTTAAGCGTATCAATGCTGCTTCGGCTCTCGATGCATCTCTTCGTCTCTCTATGTTACTCTTTGTTTTATAAAAATGATCATCCGCCACCGGAAGATGGATTATCACGTCACTCTACTCTCTTTTCCACCCTCCATAAAAAACTAATAGAGTTTAAAAAAAAATGGCTCCCCGCTCTTCTCCCCTTAAAGAGAGCCTATGGGCGTAATTCGACTTGATTCTTTAGTCGTAGCGCCTTTGGGCGACACTCGAACGAGCGCGTCAATGGGTAGACGCATTTTAGGCTTCCTACGCTGATCTCGAACCATCCGATGTCGACGACGTCTGAAGAATCTAGACCAGCCATTATGAGTTAATGGAGTATTTTGGTTATTAATGATAAATCCATTTGTGAGACTAACACTTCTATTGTTATACCTATTGTTTAGTCTCAGTTGGATATAAAGGTGAAAATCAAAGAGGTATGCTTTCGACATTATATTCCTTTATCTTGTTGGATTCCTCGGATCCAAAATATAGGTTGAATTCCACCAAAAGTCTAACTTGAATATGTACATATGGTTCTATTACACATTCGTGTATGCACACATTTAGGGGGAGTTCACTCTATGCTTTGTGGTTTCATTAGTATTGATCCATATTCCTTTTTTACATATATTAAGGATCTTTACTTTGAAACTAATCATATGAGTATACAAAACTTGTGTAGTTTATACATACTCTTATTTATCCTCATTCAATTATTTGTAATTGAAGTGGTTATCATCAATTACCAAAGAAGGAAAGATTGAAGTATCTTGTCCCACCATTATGAGTTAATGGTATGTTGTGGTAATTAATGAAAATCACATTGTGGAACTAATGTTTTCCATGATTTGGTGAAATAGGTTATGTTCCATGATGTTGAAGACTTTAGATGACATCATGAGTTGATCATCATCAAGTCAAGACTCGGGATGAAGGAAATCATCATGTATTGATGATGTTCAAGCCAAAATCCCGAAGTAGAGAAGATCATCATGTGTTGATGATATTGAAGTCAAGAGCTTGGAGTAAAAGATGCATAATGTGTTGATGCGCAACAAGATCTCTAAGAAGAAATGATCATGAGTTAATCATCAAGTCAAAAGAATGCATCACTGGTTGATGCATGTTCAAGTCAAGAACCCGGACTTGAAGTGAAGATGTGCGTCATCAAACTTCAAGAGGATGTGCAAGGCAAATGTATGACTAGCTAGGGCTAAGGATGTGTTCCTAGTCTTTTATCGGTCTTGGTGTTTAGATGGAAGACCGGATTGCTAGTATAAGTTGCCGTACTATTAAGAGGGGTCTTTGACTCAAGTTATGTGTTGATAGCTCATTGTGTTTGCTCTAGCTCTCGTTAGCATGTTGCTTATATTTGCGAATGTGTTTTGCAAATAGTCAGAGCTCATGCATAATCCTTGTAGCATGTGACTTTAGTTTGCGAATGTGTTTTGCAAACGGGTTTAGTCTATGTACCTTATTCCTTGTGGCATTGATTCTAAAAGTTGACAAATGTGTTTTGCAACTTGTTGAGAATCTTGCCTTTAACCTTTCTTTGCATCACTTGTCAATTGTCAAATGTGTTTTGCAATTGAATTTGTTGTTGGATGCAAACTACTATTTTCTCAGGAAAAACGGTAGTACCGACGTGTTGTCTGCGGTACTACCGCTCAACGGTACGACCGGCTCGTGGTGCAATATGACCGCAACCCGGTTGTTTCAAGTTTTTTGTTGGCGGTACGTTTTTTACAAAACGACGCCTTTGAGCATGAGTTGCTCTGTTGAGGTGCGGTAGTACCGGAGTCTTCGTGGTGGAACTACCGCATCACGGTATGACCGTGTTTCCTTTGGCGAAACTACCGTGTGCCGTTCGGACCGTCCGAACATCACCTAGTTGTGCGGTTGAGACACGTGGTCCGGACGGCCCATTTGATCTGAGCCGTCCAGTAAGTTTGGATTGCAAATCCTTACTACGGTAGTACCAACGTTCCTTGAGCAGTACGACCGCACACCGATATTTCCAACTTGTGAGCGGTACGTTTTTTCCAGAGACCGTCACTTTTGGACCTCAACAGAAGCGGTAGTACCACAGTGCTTTGAGCGGAACTACCGAAGAACGGAACTACCGCACATTAGTTGGCGGTAGTACCACGCCAATTTTCAACGGCTAGTTCAGAGCACTCTATGCGGCTAATCTGACTGTTGAGCCGATGTGCAGTAGTACCGCGACTTGGTTGGCGGTAGTACCGCTCGTGCTAATTTTTCAGCAGACTTTGTCCCAACGGCTAGTTTTTGTGTGTGGGCTATAAATACCCACTTTGGCTGGTTGAGGGCAAGTTGCTGGTGATATATTCATTCTATTGAGCAAAGAGCAAGCCCTCTACACTCTCTTGTGCATGTGTTGCACTTAGTGAGCTTTGAGAGGCAAACCCTAATTGCATGTGTTGCATTATATAGTGGATTGTGTATCCACTTGAGCTTAGACACTTAATTAGTTCAAGTGAGCATCTTTGCCTTGTTACTCTTGGTGTTTGCTGACACCTAGACGGCGTGGAGGCGTCGTGGTTCAGTGATCTTCTCAAAGAAGGTTGTGAGAAGACCCAAACGTTTGTGAGTGGCTTGGTGCTCGCCATCTCCGGAGTGGAGGAAGAGCAACCCTAGTGGATCGAGGTGTTGGTTCAGTTTGGAACCAGTCCAAGTGGTTGAACTTACCTCGGAGGTGGGTGGCTTAATTCATGGAGCCGGTCCAACTTGGTTGGGCTTACCTTAATGTGGATTAGGGGAGACCGGTAAGTCTCCGATCACCACGGTAAAACATCGTTGTGTCATTGTGGTTTGATTTCTTGTGCAATTTAAATTCCTTGTATTTAATTGCTCTCTTGTATGTGTATGATTGCTATCATTTATATAGTCTCATATTGTTGGTGCACTTAGTAAAGACTAATTGATTTAGGCGTTAATTGTGCAAAATCGAATTGATTTACAATTCCGCATAAAACTCGGTTTTAGCCAAAGAAGTTTTTAAAACCGCCTATTCACCTCCCTCTAGTCGGCCTCCTCGATCTTACAAGCCTACAAAGTTTTGAAGACGAAGATAGCAGGCCACCTCCGTCACTAGGAAACTTTGATTATTTTGTTTTCTACTTTTTTTAAATCTTTGTAAGAAGCAACTAGCCACGCTGTTTGGCCATATATAAATACATAAATCAAGTATCCGGTTTGAATTTATATTTATTGTCTACGATGAAACCCTTTACTGAATGATATGTTTTATATTACTGCCTTCACGATCAATACAAAAAATCAAATAGGCTTTTTATACTCTACAAAACGTCTGTTTACTTCATTGAACCTACTCGGTAACCTAACACAATTACCTTACATATAGCTAATGTTTACTACCCTAACACCCACTTTTTACGGTAAAAAAAGTGATTGCAAAAAACGGTGGTAAAAACAAGAAGCCGATTACTGTGCACACTGTTATGTTTTACTAACTGACTTATGAGCTCAGAATATAGCGTTCCCTCGGAAACATGCTGTAAAAGGGATACCCAAATTATTGTTACGACACCTAACAATTACCATCGAATTGAGACCCACGCAGGCTTGGACGTTTCTGGCCCGCCGATTGCAGTTGGTGGGCCGACCGTATCAGGGATGCACATGCGCGCGTCACACCTGGCCTAGGCCGCACGCGGTGGCCTGCCCAAGCGTAGAATAACTATTCTATGCTCGGCTACAAAATAGTATGTGTGTGTGTGTGTATGAAAATGGTATGGTACTCCTAGTTGTACGTACTCCCACTTCTCATATACCATTTAAACCGTATGATGATACCTCTTTATTAATTTGAGTAAACTCCAATAATGATTATAAGATACCCCAAAGTGAGTTCCATGATTTTTACTTTATCAAAATCCACTTTTTATAGCAACATTTGTGTATATATGAAAAAGGGTATATAGAAAAAAAAAATGGCTCCAATGATTTTTTTTTTCAATCAAGTCACATTGGAGTATCTTATAATTGGTATTTAAGTATACTGAAAGTGATAAAGAAGTATAATATGTTTGATTAAGTGGTATATTGGAAGTAGGAGTACATACTCCTAGGAGTGCGAAACGGGCGTCACACACACACACACGATACTCTTGGGAGTACGTACTCACACTTCTTATATACCACTTAAATCATATGATGATACATCTTTATCTATTTGAACATACTCCAATAATTATTATAAGATACCCCAATGTGAGTTCCATGAAAATTTCATTAAAGTCCACTTATTATAGCAAAATTTATGTATATACTTCTTTTATATATGAAAAGGGCATATAATAAAAAAAAAACAAAGGGCTCCAATGAAATTTTTTCAATCAAGTCGCATTGGAGTATCTTATAATTGGTATTTAAGTATACTAAAAGTGATAAAGAAGTATAATATGTGTATTTAAGTGGTATATTGGAAGTAGGAGTACATACTCCTAAGAGAACGAAACGGACACACACACATACACGCCTAAGTGTAGAATAGATTATTCTACGCTCCGGCCGTCCCCCCAAGAAATCGACCGTAAAACCGAGCATGTCTCACGCAACCTCATTGTGTTGTTTAGTGCATCACTACAAGAGATTTACTGCCACGTTGAGTGTAGAGGGGCAGGTGGAGAGAGAAGCATGAGTAATTGCAAACTTTGAATGATAATATCTCCTAAACCATTTATCTTATTTACAATCCATTTGTTGCGTTTTGCTAGAAAAAAATATGCTTAACAAAAAGAAATCCATGATGAGTATGTTTTAACATTGTAAACAAATTTACTGCACCGAAAGTTTAGATTTACTGGATCTAAGCCAATCAATTACCGCATCGTATGAGAGCGACACAACTGACCGTAAAACCGCGCGTGTGTCCTCAATCCACCACCCAACCCCCTCTTCCAACGCCCACCCTTTTACTGCAGCACTACAAGGGATTTACTTTGACTTTATTGTATCTTTTACTAGAAATATCCTTGTGCTTTACTGTAGTAATATAAGAGATTTTCTGCGACCTCATTCTGCCTTTTACTGCAGTACTACAAAGATTTACTGCGACCTCATTGTGTCTTTTACTGCAACCTCCTTATATTTTTATTGCAACACTACAAAAACGATTTACTACAACATTACAAGAGATTTTACTGCGATCTTGTTATGCCTTTTACTGCGGCACTACGAAGAGATTTACTGTTACGCTAAGCACAGAGGGCGTGAGATCGTGACCCGAAGAAAAAAACTATACGTTATGAGATAGTCCGATAGTAAAATTGGTATTAGAATTACTGTTATATGCACTATCTATTATTGTCGATATGCGTTGCGCGTAGGGCGACGAGGTTCTTTGCCCCTAACTGTTTAGATTAGGCCGCTTGGACTAGGTGGACTCACTGGCGTGTAGAGTAACTATTCTCCTATTAGCTGTAGAATAGTGCATCTATATAGCTACTAAACGGCTAGACCCTGTCAGTGCTAGTTTTTAGCCGATTCTCTTCTTTTTTTTTCTTTTTGGAGCATCATGTGTTCATATTTTCATTCATTTTTAACAGAAGATTGCAGTATCGAAGCTTTCAACCATGAGCATGTGCGCTAACGACCTCTCGGAATCAATCGCTGCTGTCCAAGGTGCTCACATCATCATCAAGAATTCAAAATTGAAGAATCGACAAGGGAATCAAGCATACAAAAAGGATGGATTTTATATATCTGTACAGGGTAGATAGCGAAGGTTTACATGTCTGTATTCTTAGGCCTGCTTATTGACCATCTTCAGAGGGAGATTTCAGTTTTCAGGTGCATAAAAAAGATAACAGAAAATTCCCATCTATGTATGCACACAAAAAATTGACCCAGTTTTTGGGTTGTATAGAGCTTCTCTGGTGCGAACTACTTTTGCCTACTAAAAAAAAGCTTCATCTTCTACTAAAGGCTACAGCCTCAACGAAGCAACCGAAGTCCTGAAACATCAACGAGCCATAGCTGCAAATTGCGAGTCTAATTGCTTCGCTATAGCCGTTGAGAACGAGCTGAGGCATGTTCCTTGCAGAAAACTAGATCGTCCCCTACTGCTCCGCCGCACTGTCAGCATAAAAGATAAGATCAAATAGGTTCAGAACTGGTGAAGAACAAACAATCAGTACAAAAGGATCGCAAGTTCAATAAAGTCCCTTTTAACAAGAAAAAAAAAGGATTGCAACAAAGACTAGTGCAGAATTTAACTAAAAATGAGAAAAGTAACATGGAACTAGAATCAGGCCAGATCATCTAAGGGCTTGATGTGTTTCTAGGGGAGTGTAAACTCCCATCCCATTACAACAGATGGTGTCGTCTAGCTAATTCTATTTTCCTACTAATTAATGCCATACCCGATTACTAAATAACTACCAACTAGCAGTAATGTTAGGTTACAAAAATTGCTAAAAATTAATCACATTACAATCATCTTGTGCTCTTCATGTGTTTGCCTGTGTCAAGGACGGAGGAAACTAGGAAAGGGGTTTTCCAACAGGATTTTATTGGTAGTCCTTGTCTCCTATGATCCTATCAATAGGTCAGCAGGTCACTGGTAAAGAAATCTGTATAGATTAGAATAGCCGGTAGTAAATTGGTGTGGAACATAAAGCAAAAGGTGGTCTAAAATAGAACTGAGTTGTAGAAACTGTATCCACATTTCCGTAAGTATCAATTGTCTGATTTGCACTGCTATGTTGGATCCTATCTGTAACAACTGAGTGAACTGACATCTTTCATGACTAATACCTGCCTTTACAACAAAGTTGACCTGATTATTAGTTAATTACCACATCATCTACATGGCCAAGAGTTGTCACGATTTTGTTAAAGTAAACGCAATGGCACATGCAGTCTACTTTCACAAGATTGCTGCTACAACAGAAGCATGTAAATTATGGCAACCAGAATGCACTTATAGTGATTAACCTACATCAAACAAAACATCAGAAACATTTCATGGATTAAATATTTCTTGTTGTATTTCAAGTTCTAAAAAATCTTTTGAATGACTCAAGGGTTTATGTCACTGATGTGACAGTGTGAAACTATCATATTTGCAGCCAGAAGTGGATTTTGTCAAGAATGTAAATTATCATAGGATAAGCTCAAATGTGAATTGATTGCCTTCTCTAGAAGATTACCTTCAGCACTTTGTAGCAGAAAAGACAAAGCTCATGCATTAACAGGTTCTCTGGAAGCTATGTCATCTTCCATGCTATTACTGTATATTTTATCCTCTTCATGAAGTTGACCCTCCCCACAAGTTATAGGCTTAGCCATAACTTCACCACAAATGTCATTTGACATGTCAAGTGCAGAAACTGTTATTCCTGCTTCATTGGAGCTCTCAACTGTGATTCCCACTTCAATAGTTGTGTTCATTTCAATCTTGTCACTTTCAACAGACTTTGTTTCATTCGATTTCTCCAGCATTATTTTACCAATAGAAGAATGTTTCGAATCTGGAAAAAGTGAGCCAGTTTTGTCCTTGACAACCTCATCCTTTTGTTGAACAGATCTCTCCATTGATACTTCAAGGTCAGCTGCAGAAACACTGTGATCTTCAGTAGTAGCAACAGCATTCTTAGTTACACCGCCAACGAAAGTTTGGTCTTTAGTTGTATAGGCATCTACTGATCTACCATTTACTGTATCAGTTATATATTCAAAACCTTTAATTTCTATTGAGCTTTGAATATCACCATCAGCAACTACAATTTTCAACTCATGATTATCAGGCTTCCGATCCATAGTGACAAAAGGAACTTTAGTATCAAGAGGATCTGCAGAAGACATTTTATCTTCTTGTTTAGCAAAGCGGCCAGAGATGGAATTAGAGTTCAGATTAGGTTCAATTTCGTCTCTTATAAGAACAGCTTCAACAGAAACTTCACTAGATGCACAATTTTCACATTTCCCAGGCTCATTAGATGAACATGAACACGGATCCACTGTCACTGAAATAACAGATGCATAACTGGAATTAGATTTATCTTCAGGCTTCTGTTCTGCAACAATGTTTCCAGCAACCAATGGTCCATACGTTTCTGCATATTTCACTTGAGTATTGTCAGTTTCAGCCTTGCACTGCATGTTATCTTCACCAACTCCTGGAACTGTATGCAAATTAACATCATCTACAGATAAGGGAGATGCCCTTTCTGGTGTTTTTTCTTCTGGAGCAGGAGGCAGGTTGGATGTCAAGCCTGCGGAGCTTCCAATTAAAGCACAAGAATTCTCATGATCCTTAATTTCAAGATCACCACCCACAGAAAATTCACGAGAAGTGTGAACAAGTGTCAGGGATCCAATTGCTTCACCAAATGTTTGAGCATCCATCTTATCACATCCAACAGCATTAACTGCATGAACAGCAGAGCATTACTGAGATATAAAACTACAGCATTACAATACTCTTCAGTCTTAACAAGATAATTAGAGAAATTATTCTCAGAATAGTTTGGTACTCACCTGTCCCATCAGTGATCTGTCGATTCACTGTGCCTGTTGGCAGCAAACGCTTCTCTAGAAGACCAGTACCATGGATAATCAAGAGATTCACATACTTGATTTTTTGTTTCTTGGAAGGTTCAACTGGCTTAAAACCAAAAACTGTAGTCCAAGTATTCTGCAATTCAGGTATGGCGGGTATTACCAGTCTTCGAACATCGAGAGAGAAAAGGACCTACAAAACAATAAAATTAACCCCAAAACATGTTAGAAGTTCATGTGAAAAGACTGAAAACAAAACAATATAAACACAGGTATATCCAGTAACCCAGAAAAACTTTTGGTTTCATAACATAAAATCTAGTTTGTTTCAGTCAAACACAAGACTAAAGCTTGACATGGTAAGTAAGCAATTAAGTATGAAAAGTCAGTTTATTGATCCCTTCTGCTGAACATCAACAACTAAAATTGAAACTACACCTCATTCTTTTCTACAATATGTCTTTCCTTCACAAAACTTAAGATACATTAATGCAATTTCGGAATACCTATAACTATTTTGCACGTTGAGCAATACACAACAGTTTTTTTAAAAAACAAGGATGTTCACGTATACCCAGGGTTTCAAAACCCTTTCGAGAGAAGTTTCCCGGGACCTGGCTGGTAGCCAGTAACCGAGCGGTTGGTTACCAGTCCAATCCTGGTGACATTTCATTTCTCTCACTTTTCTTTCATTTTCAACTTCCAACAATATATAATAGCAAGTAGAGTTCAAAACAACTAATGACAGCTCAAAATGGCATACTCTCACCGATAAAAAGAACTAATGGAACCCACAGGGTTTCCTGGTTCCTAGCGGTAACGGCATGTTACCACCAGGATTTGGAACCCTACCTACCTATAACACATAATTTGCAGAACTATTACAGTTATTCAACATGTCAGTCAATTCAGCACTCAGCAATCATACTATAGTATAGATTGTAGATCTCACAAATTCAAATTATTTGAGGAAAGACTCAAAAGACATGTTGGTCCCACAATTACATGAACAAAATCAATTCAGCAAACATACTAGGGTTGTTTATACAATTACACGAAGGAATCTTCGAAAACATCATTAGCCTACATGAAGGTACACTGGAATAGAATAGGGTAGATATCTTTCGAGACCATGAAGCAAGAAATCTGAACTGATATTACACAAGGAAAAAACATTGAACAGCAAACAACCACAAGCCAGTATTCACAAGGCTGTGCAACAGAGATGAGAAAACAAATGTCATTACCGATTCAATTGCATTGAGTAGTCGATGGCACATCCCTTGGTGCCTATACATGCCCCTTGTGCCTATGAATGGCATTTCCGCTAAGTCAGTTCCATGAATCCTGATTCATGCAGATTTTTTTTTAAGAATTCTAGGACTGAAATTCTGTTAATACGGATAAATGCAGAACAAAAAGAAGAGAGGGGGCAAGTGTGTAGGCTGTGAAATACTAATGCATCATGCCATCATGGGTAGCAGTTGGTCTTAGCATGAACGAGGAACAAATATATCTATTCTTGGAAAATCAAAGTCCAATTGCAAGCCAAACTTAAAAAACAATAGATGATTAACTGCTCATCCCAAACACAAATTTCAGGGTAAATATGTTGCAGGCAAAAGTTGGGTTGAATAATCATGACAGAACATGAGATGGGGATGGCTAAGGCCACAAGCTAACACAAAAGCTTATTAACCTAACAAAAGTTTAACAGCATATGCATACAAAAGTTTACCTGACAGTTGCCGCAGATATTACTTCATCGCCCCGCTCCAGAATAAATGTATAGAAGCCACTAAAATTTAAACGATTGAAATCCGACCTGCAATAGCATATTACAGAATAAATGACAGCTTTAGGAATGTCATGGTAAGCTCTCCAAAACAAAACCTCCTACAGCACATGAACACAATCTGCTAAAACCTTTTATGGTGAGATGCTCTTACAGACTCAAACTAACATTTTTTTTTCCAAAATTTATGACTTGGACTAACAGCGAAGGTTAAGGAAATAACATATTAACATTCTAACTTACAAGTGAATTGGACTTCCATTCTAAGTGCAGCTAGTTCTGGAAAATCATATATATAGCCAGGTGGGATGCATTTCATTCATCTTGATTCTTATGATAATCCAAGAAGGCAAAGGCATACTTACCCACAGTTATATACGACATTGTGAATTATATTAATCCCAGTTCTCTCATCGATGTGTGGCAGAAAGCACTCGTCCATAACTGAGAAAGCAACAGCTGTCTTGGAATTGCAATGTACCAATTGTGCTTTCCTTTTGGGGGGTGCAGCCTCACTATCAGCAAAACAGCGAACCAGACTCCAGGAAAATCTGGGTTCCATATCATTCTTTACCCCAAGAAGCTTTTTCAGTCGTTTATAAATCTGTTTTGTTTCAAAGAACAGAATAGGCTTAGTGTCCAGGCATGTCAACAATCAAAATGAACATGATCAACTAAAGAATAAAAAATACGATATTTTCGTTAAGACATTAGCTTTCACTAATTGAGATATATCATGTCACCAGTAAGCACAAGTTTCATAGGTTGATACGATGTTGGACAACTGAATGCTATGGGATATTTTATTACCACAATGGAGATTTATGGATATTATGCTTCAGTTGCAAACATGCTGGTGATTTATTGATATTGTGCATCAATAGAACCCCTGAAGAGTATGAATCTGGCCAGCCATGTTAGAACGAAGCAACATCGACCAGATGATGATAATGGTGACGATGAAAAATTCTATATGCTAGCCAAGAAAATCTAAAATGTCAAGAACAAAGTATAAAACTCAAAATGCATCACTTAAGACATTCAATAATAGGAAGTATAGATAAAGTGGCAGCATGTGGAACCGTAATTACATATTCTGGAGATACTGCAAGCTATGGGGATGCAATATGCAAGAGATAGCTGTAGATTGCAAACAGGAGAATATCATTTTCACTGGATTAATGGGCACACATTCAGCCATCCAGGTTCATATGTAAACATTCCAGCACCTCTGGGAGATTCAGATGTGTTCCCAACATACTGAAGTAGCCAAAAACATCAGTTCACTAGATTAATGGGCACACAACCAAGTCCACATGTATATATTCCAGCACCTCTCGAAGATGCGGGCAAATACCAAATAAGATCCTCGCAAAAAACAAAAACAGAAAAGAATTAAGTAGCATTTTGTACCTTTCTACATCCTGGGCTGCAAAAGCAATCAATCGAGGTACCAGGTTTGGTACAAACAGAGTTTCCAGCAGTTCCAGGTGCACAAACTTGGTGATCTGCAACATTATTGTTTAAGACATTGCCCAAGTGCACAAGCCTGCTCATGCGTGCGTGCGTGCGTCACGCATGTGTTGTGTGTGTGTGTGTGTGTGTGTGTGAGAGAGAGAGAGAGAGAGAGAGGTTTGCATATCATGAGCCTTACATTTCCTTGAACATTGCAAGCAAGAAAGTAACTCAGTAAAAGATGGTGTCCTTTCTTGGGCGGAACCACAAAACCTACATATACAGCTACGACAATACCAGTCGCCAGATGGCATCTGCAGAGGCAGTTGGCACAGACTAAATATCAACATAAAAGCATGTGAGAGACGAATGGACATTCTGAGAAAGATATAAGCAAAATAAATAAATTAGCATATCATCCTAGCAAACAGATATTTGAAAAAGAACTGACAAGCTCAAATCAAGTGGAAGGCTATAAGTAATTGCTTTCTAGCATGGCTAGCATTTCCCATATTTTGCTACCCCCAATGTTCAGATAATTGTCAATCTAAGGCTCCGTTTGGCCTCGCGGTGGATTATGATAATCTCATTTGGTTGAGCCGCATTAGATATTTGGGTGTTTGGCTAGCTGCTTTTTTTCATAATCAAGTTGCAAAGATGAAAAGTGAGAAGACAACCATTGGATAACAGAAATTATCTGACTTCAATCTGATTAACAAGCAGAGTAATAAACTTTTTTCAACTTCCTTTTTGCAGCAGCTTTAAAAATAAGCACCACACCGCACAATAACCGCAAACTGAGTCTAAATGGGTTGGGAAACGGTGTATTTTCATAGGATCTGTATTCTGTAACAACTAACGAGAGGGATGTGTTTTTTCCTCTATATTTATTAGAAAATAATCATATGAGTGCTCCAGCACATGATATATGTGTATGCTCACCTTAATTCCTAAGCAAGCCAAGTGAAAAGTTGAAGTACAGCGATCGCAGCAGAGCAAGTTGCCACCATCACCACAAATGCCACAAGTATCATCATCCGGATCATCACCAGGATCTATCTTGTAAAATCCCTTCTTTTCATATCGTGTTTGCTTCTCCCATGCATCAAGTAAGCATTGCAACAACGAAACCCCACCATCTTCTAGAAAGATGCTTGCATAGGGCTGCTGCTCTTTCGAACCAGCATGAAGTTCAAACTTTGCAATTGTGAGAATCTTAGAACAGCATCCGCAGTAAATACCTTCCCTAGTAATTCTACCCTCCAACATTGCCCGTGTTCCCTTCTTATTTATGTATTTGACCGTCGCGTCTTCAGAAACAACTCCCAGATCTATCATCCATGATAAAACAGTCCGCTTCCATTGATAAGGAATATAGCCATTCATGTCATCTTCCATATTCTGTGTACTACCACGGACAAGAAGCGCACATCCCCAATGCTTGGTCTTTGCCCTATCTTCGTTGTTTTGATACTTGTTTCTAGAATTTTTACCAGCAAAGGTATCTTTTAAGTTTCTGCTTCTGTTGTCCCCATACTTCTTTTCAGCAGCATGAAGTTCTTTCCTCGTCCTTCTTTTCAGCACATTCCTTTGTAGCATTGCTAGATCATCCTTCGATATGGCATGACAGGACGCATCTGCAATACCTGGTTCAAGATTATTAAGTTCAGATGAACAACCTGTATGCTTCCCATCATGTTGATTTTTAAACTGCTCTTGGAACACTGCATAAGCCTTAGTGATTGACCAATAGCCAGTTCCTTGCGGAGAAACATACACGGAATCTTCGTAATCTTTGCTTTTCCTACGCCTTAGATCAATTTTCCATCCATTATCTAAAAGCATGCACTTTATCTGATCCCTGAGTTTCTGCTTAATTGAGTTACGAGGTCCTTCCCTTGGCTTCTTCATGCCTTGCTTCTTGAGAGCAGAACCAGATGTGCCTTGCAGATCAGTTAACCTTGATTTTGCTTTCTTGGATAAATTTTCTGGTGAATCTTTATGCTCAAGTAATCTCCTTTTCTCATTCTTGTGTTCACCTAATTTAGTTTTCTCATCTTTCAGACTCGGTGAGGCCCGATGATGGCCTAGTGAGGAGATCTTCAGTTGCGCCTTTGAATTTTGATGTTTCATTCTCTGGCCCAAAGAAACTCCCGCTACACTTGGATCACTTTTCCTCAATATGATGGAAGAGACTAGCTTTTCTGTAACTCTCTTCTCACCATTTGCATCCTGCTTTGGGAACACATCCAAGACACTTTTCTCCTTATCTCGTCTGTAGCCGTCACTGGTTTCCCCACCCGCCCTATTGTTCCTTGCCGGAATCTTGCCAGCACCAGTTTCTAAATCCACCATGCAGTTCTTCGTCAGCACCTTGTCATCACCACTTTCCCTGTCCACCTTAGTGTTCTTTGTCGGAATCTTGCCATCACTGGTCTCCCCATCCACCTTACTGTTCTTTGTAAGAATCCTGCCATTCGCAGTTTTCCCATCCACCTTAATATTCTTGGTAAGAAGCCTGCCAACAATGGTTTCCCTGACCACCTTATTGTTCTTTGTGGGAATCTTGCCATCACTGGTCTCCCCATCCACCTTACTGTTCTTTGTAAGAATCCTGCCATTCACAGTTTTCCCATCCACCTTAATATTCTTGGTAAGAAGCTTGCCAACAATGGTTTCCCTGACCACCTTATTGTTCTTCGGCAGGAGCTTTAAAACGCCACCCTTCGTTAGAATCTTGCCATCACCGGTCTCCTCCACCTTTGTGTTCTTCAGAAGAATCTTGCCATCACCAGTTTCCCCATCTACCTTAGTCTTCTTCGGAAGAATGACATCACCGGTTTCCCTGACCACCTTACTGTTCTTCGGCAGGATCTTTAAAACGCCACTTTTTCCTTGCACCCTTATAACCTCCTGTCGGCCAGAGTCAACCAAGTTGCCCTGGTCAGTCTTCAACAGCATCTGTTTCTCATGTTTCAGGGGCTCCTTCACCTTTGAGCCACTAATTGCCTTCATCTCCGCCCAACCTTTCTCATCAAGAACCCTCCCTGCCCTTACCTCCGGCTTCTCAAACCGCCATTTTGGGAACCCCAGGCGCTGCATTTTCCCACCAGTTCCATCCTTGGATGCACTTCCACCGTTTCCACCACCACCACCATGGACGGCCTCAATTCTGATCCTCTTGGGATCAGGTTCTGAGCTACTCCTGTTCAGCTCATCTCCCTTATTCTTGTCTGAACCATCTCCTTCGGTAGACTTAGCCCCGGAATGCTTCTCAGGACCAACAGCCACCACCTTCTCCCCTGACGTATCACCACCGCCTCGGCCTCCGGCGCCGGCATTGCCCACGGCAGCGCCGTCAGCCTTCTGCCGCGTCGAGATGTAGAACTCATCCGCCTCGGAGTCGCTGGACTCAAACACCAGATGCCTCTTCCGCCCCTTCCTCACCACCACAGCCTCCGAGCCACCACCTTCCCAATCCGAGCCCATCTAAAACCTCAAAACCAATCCAAAAACTCCCAAAACAGCTCAAACTCCTCGCTCCAAAACCATCGCCGAGCGCCCCAGGATAAAAAACCACGCGAAAAAACTCGATCTTTCAGCACCCAAACTATCTCCGACCAACCCTCGATCGAAATAACCCAAAAAAAAACACCAAACCTTCCGCGACGGCGCGGTCTCCGACCGCCAGGGACGGAGCCGTCCCGGATCGGAATTCCGCGTAATGGGGCCGAGTCGGGGCTCAACTGGATCGTGGGGAGGCGATGGAGGCGGTGGAGGGATCGGATTGCGGCGGCGAGGGCTAGGGTTTCGGGGATCGCGAGGGATTTAGGGGTGGGAGAAGACAACGAGGCGGTGCGTGGCGGGATTGTCTGCCTCACCCGGTTCTCGCTCTCGTCGTCGGGAAATTCTCCGGGTCTACGGAGAGGGGGCTGTTTGATAATAATTTGGATTGTGCTGTTTTTATTTGCATATAGGCCCCTGTAAGGTAGGTGGTTTACCACATACTTATTAATTCCATTTCGGTACCGGTCGGAATGGTCGGAACATACTATACCAACACCCAAACCGTCACACCGTAACCTCAATCCCGTACCGATCTCAATACCAGTAAGTACCAGCTATTCCGGTCATTCCGGTACCGGTAAAAAAATCAAAATTGAAATGATCACTTCTTTGAATTAGCCTGGAAGGCCGAGTCCAATACTACTCTTTCGGTAAATGAAATTATACTAGACTATGGTAAAATATATGAAATTATAAACTCATGTTGTATTATTTAACTACGTACAACCTTTATATTTACGAAGTAATTGAACTATGTGTTATTTTTATTCTATAGTTTTGTATTTGAAGTGAAATTCCAAGTGAAATTATGTAGGTATATAATTACATATATATTTATAAATATAAACATATATTATTATATTAAATTTCGGAATGGTACGTTGGAATATACCGGTACCGACGTATTACATACCAAGAGACAAACCAGAATAACCTCCAGAATGAAATTAATAACCATGGGTTATATATCAGGTCTGGGTGAGGGTTTTCTTCTCTTCGTCACAGTAGTAGTGATTTTAAAAAAAAAATAGTAGTAGTGATTATGTGCTTGCCGATGGTCTTTCTTAGACTAGTGATGAGTAGTCCCCAAAAAGGGGTTGATCGACGGATTTTAGTGGTCATGTAATAGTGAAACACATCGGATATGATAAAATAAATTATGAGTTGTGAGGACTAGTTATTCTATTTCGAACAACCACACTAGCTTAGTAAAACTGGAAAAAAATCTACTTATAGAATGGAAAAATTACATTATAAGAGGGAAAAGGTAGCCCATAATTGCGTAGTTCATAGAAAAGGAGGGGAAAGGGGCAAAGTGAGAAATGTTTTTAGCAAGGAAGGTTCCCGTAAAAGTGCAGTTCAATTTGGAGCTTTAGTGTGCGTTATGGCTTATGAGAGTTAGGACTACTTGGGACTGGAAGATGGATGAAAGGAAGAGAAGAAAATGGGAAACATTGATGCCGGTTTTTCTTTTTAAAAAAAAAAAATCAACGGTGGTACTTGTGTATACCAAACCTCGATCATAGTTACGTTAACTAAGGGCATGTACAATGGTACAGACAACTGCTGTCTATAATAATTCTCTATATCACTGTAGACAATACTAAAGATAGTTTATACAATGGGTTTTTTTACTTCTCTTTATGGATCACATAATCTTTTAATGCTTTCTTTGGTTCTGGTGATACAGCTGACTACAAGATTGTAGACAAGACATTTCTCTCTCTTTATTCTCTTTCATCCACATCAGCTTAAATTCTACATGACAGAGACTATAGATAGATGATGTAAGCCCATTGTACATGACCTAACATCAATAGGACTTGTTTTTATTGGGATATTGCAAGGATAGAGAGCCATATCACAAAAATTATAAAGAATGGTAAAGAGGTTATGTACATACTCCTCACCACATGTACATCCTACAAACGTGTAGTGATCTCTCTATTGCCACCTCTTGTTATGTATTCTGACCAACTCATTACTCTAGAAAAATGTAGTATATGGCACAAATGTTTCTTAAAAAAACGTATAACAACTAAAAGGAAAATAATACTGTGTCCTTGCCTCCTCCCCTATATATCCCCCCCCTATCGTTTCCCCTTCATTCCACTTCGTTGCAGCGCCCACCGCCGCCAAGCCTTCCCTCCTGCTCGTCACTTTGGTGCTGATATCGGCGAGGCTGGCTAGTATGCCATCACCTCCGTCTTCACAAAGCTTAACTCATCACTCCATCTTCTCTTCTATTGCCCCTTCCCCACTATTGACAATCTTCTTCCCCGGATTTGGTGGCTCATTAGCGCCGAATCTACTGCCAACAACGAGAGTTTTTGGCCTAAATGGCACTGTTGTA
Source organism: Phyllostachys edulis (assembly GCA_036346405.1). NCBI lineage: Eukaryota > Viridiplantae > Streptophyta > Magnoliopsida > Poales > Poaceae > Phyllostachys > Phyllostachys edulis. The sequence goes on from CM070557.1 coordinate 29,104,399, forward strand.
GCCGGTATTTACAAATTTAGCACTGACGAGGATTAAAACCTCTATGTATTAATTTAAATACATAAAAGACCATATGTCTTCATGGTCGTAACCCCTAAGGCTAACGACCTCACTGGTCGTAAGAATTCCAGAGGTTACACGATGGGTACCCTGGTCGGATTAGGTTCACCTGTAGTCGCTTCGAAATGCTATGAACAGGCATCCTTAACCGTATGATGAATGGAACACGTGCGAAACGTTCCATACCTTACGATGATATACAAGACTCTGACAATAAACCACCTTACGGTTAAGTGTCTCACAAATACTTAACCACAAGGCAGTTAGCACATTGTTAACTACCTTAAACCTCCGACCAGTTGTAATGTTTCATTAGGGACGTCTTCTCCAGGAGTAACTGCCGCCTCTTCGGGAGTTATTTAATGGTGAAGCGCAGAAGACGAGGAGAGGCACACACAACAGCGAACAACAGAAGGCAACACAGAAGCCAAAGCAGTAGTATTCAATACATTCGGTGTAATTGGAGATAGTCCCTAGTCAAGTCCTGTAAACCCAGTTCATATTAATAAAGAGCAGCCCCCATTATCTTCCAAGAGACTCTACGTCATTTTCCTCCTTTTATTTTCATAAGATCGGCGATTCGATCGCCGACAACCGGCGCCGTCTGTGGGGAAGAAGACGAAGTTTCAAGAAACTCTTCACATACAAATCCTCACCTGTTCCGCAATCGCTAATGCGAATATGCCCGAGTTTGGAATGAGGAAAATTGGTTCGACTTGGCGGACTACGCCAACCTCGATATGGAAGGATGCATTCGTGTCATGGAGGAAAATGGCAGATCATCCTCATCTTCCTCCTCTGCCGGCTCGCACGTCGCCGATGATAGCGAGATCGACCGGATAGACGAGGATGCGTCACCGTTACCAGTGGCGCAATCAGAGGAACCAACCATTCCGATCAGCTCGGAATGTCAGGGGATCTCTTCAAGCCCGGCCTTTCCGACCGACAAAACAGGTGAAGAAATTTCAGCACCACCACTCGAAAATCTCTATAACCTCGATGAAATCATGGCTGAAAGATATTCTCCTACAGCTTCTGGCAATTCCAGGAGTCAACCGACATCTGGTAACAGTGTCGATGAAGCCTCCACTGGTCATAGGCCGTGTGGGGATGATCACGCTCAGCATACGATCGGCAGTACGCCGAATCAGGCTGAGGAGACCTCAGAGGTGCTCATTTTCACCGCCTCCGTCAGGAAACTTCGCGTAAGAATCGATAAGCTCTCCATTAGTTACAATGGAAGTTCATCAGAAGATCGATGCTGGAGGTATGAAGTCAACGCGATCGGAGATGAAAATCAAGATGCCCTACACGGTCCTACATTCTCTACCACGCCATCACGTGTTGTTAGAGATGATCCGAGCCGTCAGGCACCAACTTCCGGAGGCTACGGAACTGATCGACGTCCATCAACTAATTCGCCTGGCGTTGCCCCACTTAGAATAGTTGATAGGGCAGATCAAATCCGAGGTTCGGGGGAGGGTTCAGTCTGCGACACACCACGACTAGTCCGAACCCCGAGACCTTTCAGAATCGCACAAAACTTGCGACGTGTTCAAGATATGTTAAATAATTCGATCCTCGCTCTAACGGAACCTGTGTTTTGTACAAACTTGTAGGTCAAGTATCCGAAATTCTCCAATGCACCATGCAACAGATGAAGCATATCGGGAACAACGGGTTTCGTGGAGTCAAACTATGACTTCATCCCAACGTTCCTCCTCGGCAGGGATAGCATGGTCATACTCGAACGATCGATACCAAGGCCTCCTCGACGATTCCGACCAAGGAGTCACGAGGGAGAAGGTTATTCCATGAAGCCACCCCCATCACGCCGAGAAGAACCATCGCTTGGACCCGACGATCTTCGCATCGCTCGAATCAAGTAGGCGGTCAAGACATCATACCAATGTCCATGACCGGATCGCACACCGGAGTTCCAGCGTTCCAATCTTAGGAACCGGTCTCCGATCGACATAATCCCAAGCACCTTCCCGAGAAGGCGCCATGAATCAATCACAGTTGTCGAGCCTTCTCGCAGGCTCCAAGTCAGGCGCTGGCCTAACCGGTTCCGACCGCCAATTTGGACAAATTTAATGGAACTCAAAATCCATTGGAATTTCTCCAAATCTATACCACCGCCATCAGAGCTGCTGGAGGTGATGAAAATGTGATGACCAACTATCTCCCTACCGTGCTCGAAGGGTCTGCCCAGTCGTGGTTGTTGAACCAACCGGTCGGAACGATCTATACTTGGGAGCAACTCTGTGACCTTCTAATTGTAAATTTCCAGGGTACGTATGACCGCCCTGGAAAGGAGGATGATCGCCACCGAATCCGGCAGGGCTCTGATGAGACTCTACGTCAGTACATCAAGAGGTTCACCAGTTCGCAACTCTATACCCGAGGTCGCAGAGTCATCATTATTCAAAGCTTTCAAAACAGTTCGAGAAATCGACGGTTTCACGGAGGACATAGCAATGAACCCTCCAAGAACAACCGCTGAGCTTTTTGACATGGCCGACAAGTATGCCACCGCTAGCGAAGCAATCGAGTGGTGCGAAGCCATTGATCGGAAAGACAAGATTCCTCGGCCTACCTAGATAAACCAGAGAAAAGAACAAGAAGTCTCTCAAAAGAAGAAGAACCGCAGTTCGACGACAAGGAGGTCCTAGCCATTCTCGATAAATTCATGAAGGGTAAGAAGGACTACACGGTCCGGGCAAGACGAAAGCTCCGACCAAGGATTCCGAAAAAGAAGAAGTGGTGTCCACTTCACCAAAGCAGTGGCATGATCTACGACTGCCGAGTCCGCAAAAGAAACTGGAGGATTATTGTGCAGGTGAAGGACCATTTCCCGCAATACAAGAACCCGGAGAAACGAGCTCCAAAAAAGACAAGGATGGCGACGAAGAGATGGAGTACCAGGATCCGCAACATACAGTCAACATGATTTTGGAGGATCTTCTTCATACGAATCCAAACGCTCATCCGAAAGCCATAGAGCGGAGGTCAACTCGTCGAATCTCCGAACACTATCAAGCAATCGAAGTGGTGGGACATCGCAATTTCTTCAAAGAAGGACGATCGCCCCATTCCTTCGACTCGACCGTAGGTTCCCTATTGTTGTTGAATCAACCATTAATAATTGTAGGGTTAATCGAGTCCCGTAGATGGAGGTAGTTCTTTGAATATATTATTTTCGGAGCTTTAGAAGAAATGCAGTCCCGATGTCAAAGGTGAAACCAAAGGAAATATGCTTTTCATGGCATAGTTCCCGGTTCCACCGCTAAGCCGATAGGGCAAGTTTCTTACGGTTACGCTCGAAGGCCCGATAACTTTCGAACCGAAAAAATTTCGTTTGATGTGGTAAACTTTGAATCAAGATACAACGGATTCTTGGTCGACCGGCATTAGCAAAATTCTTGATAGCCACGCATTACGGTTATCAAAGTTTGAAAATGTCAGGCGAAGGAGTCATCACTATTCGGGTGATCGTGAAATGGCTTATGCATGTGACCGAAAATCCTTAGAACCGGTCGATGAACTCCCGACCGAGAGGCTAATCCATCCGCCATGCAAAGCCAAGCACGCAAGACCGAAGATGACATCAAAACCCTCCGACTACCAAAAGAGGTATCCTCGACAAAGGCACTTCTCCGGACAACGCCAAGTCACTACGGACTAGAAGATCCCGCCCACCGCCGCAAGGTTCTCGTCAAGCAAGACTCGATCCTAAATAGGAAGAGTCGCTCGTCTCCTTCCTCCGAGCAAATCAGGACGTATTCACCTGGCAAGCGTCCGATATGTCCGGAGTCCCCCGGGAGGTGATCGAGCACAGGCTAGCTCTCCAGCCTGATAAGAAACCGATCAAGCAGAAGCTGCGGTGTTTTGCGCCTGATCGGAAGGAGGTAATCCAGTCAGAGATTGACAAGCTTCTCAAGGCTGGATTCATCCGTGAAGTCAACCACCCTCAGTGGCTCGCCAACTCTGTAATGGTTAGGAAGAATAATGGGAAATGACGAATGTGTATCGACTTTACAGATCTTAATAAAGCTTGTCCGAAGGACGATTTTCCCCTTCCACGCATTGATCAACTGGTAGATTCTACCTCTGGGTGCGAATTACTAAGTTTTTTAGATGCGTATTCAGGGTACCACCAGATTAGTATGTGTAAAGAGGATGAGGAGAAAACTTCCTTCATCACTCCATATGGCACTTATTGTTATGTTAAGATGCCATTTGGTCTCAAAAACGTTGGTGCAACTTTTCAAAGGTTGATGCAAAAAAAACCTTTAGTCCTCAAATAGGTCGGAATTTAGAAGCTTACGTTGATGATCTGGTCGTAAAGACCACCAACGCTAGCAATCACATTTCTGACTTACAAGAAACTTTCAGCAACTTGAGAAGGCATAACCTCAAGTTGAATCCAAAAAGTGTGTATTCGAGTTTCACCGAAAATTGCTTGGTTTCCTAGTCTCGCTAGAGGTATTGAAGCAAATCCAAGAAAAATAGCGACCATCGACCGGATGCGACCTCCGACCACGAAGAAGGAAGTCCAAAAACTAACCGGTAGGAGAAAAAGGGTTACCTTTCTTTAAACTTCTTCGAAACATTGGAGTTTTGAATGGACTAGAGAGGCAAACGATGCCTTTGAAGAACTTAAAAGTACGCTACAAGTGTCCTGGTTTTAGTCTCTCCGAGACCGGAGAAACACTTGCTAATGTGCGTGGCAAAGAACACCACAAACAAGGAGCGTGTAATTGGTTGTGGAAAGGGATAACATCCAACCACCGGTTTATTACGTAGCGAGGTCTTACATGGACCAAAGGAAAGATACCCACAGTACAAAAATTGCTCTATGGTCTCCTTATGTCTTCAAGGAAGCTAAGGCATTACTTTCAGCCCACAAAGTGGTCGATCGACGGATATCCCTTGGTCAAGTCCTTGGAAACAGGAATCATCAGATTTAATAGCAAATGGGCGGTTGAGCTAGGGCGTTCGACCTCCATTTCATTTCACTTAACAATGATAAAGTCCTGTGCAAGAGCGTAATTCATTGCCGAATGGACAAACCCCGAACCCACCCAAGGGCCCGCAGACATTTAACACCACGAGGAGTGGACAATGTACTTTGACGGTTCTTTGATGTTAAAAGGGTCGGGGTTGGAGTGATCTCGATATCCCTCATGGCGTAACACATCAAGTACGCCATCCGCTTAAATTTTTCTGCCACAAATAATATGGTAGAATATGAAGGTTTACTAGCAGGACTCCGAGCAGCTCGTTCGCTCGGGATTCGCATATTACTAGTGAAAGACGATTCTCAACTGGTAGCGAATCAAGTAGGGAAAGAGTATCAATGCTCAAGTACCAAGATGTCATCTTATCTGGTGGAAGTACGAAAACTCGAAAAGCACTTCTTCGGTTTTCAGATCCAACATATTCCTAGAAAAGAAAACTTTCTGGCAGACCAGTTGGCACGGATGGCCTCCACGAGGTCAACCGTCCCGCCCGGAGTTTTTCTCGAGCAACTCAATTCACCCTCAGTAGTCGAGCCTTCCGAGAACATACATGACTCTTTACAGGTCGAACAAACCAATCAAAGGAACATGGATGCTCCATGTGTCGTTGACGGTTGGTATTTGTCATGATCAAGGTAGAGATTGATGACATCGATCTACAATTATCTTCAAAGATGACATAATTCGAAGATGATGTAGAGGCCGATCGATAGCACGAAAAGCCAAATCATACACTCTAATCGAACGCATCGTACAAACGAGGATCTCATGGAGTGTTGATGAGATGCATATCTCAAACGGATGACATTAAGTTGCTAACCAAATCCATGAAGGAGATCTGTGGAGCACATCATTCCTACGTAACTCGGTCAGTAAAGCCTTCAGCAAGGATACTATCGCCAATCGCCTTCATGATGCAAAAGAACTTGTGACGGCGCATAAAATGTCAGTTTCATAGCAAACAAGTACATCAGCTAGCACAAGCCTTACAAACAATTCCTCTTTCTTGGCCTTTTGCAACCTGAGGACTGGACATTCTGGGACCTTTTCCAAGAGCACCCGGGGGCTTCGAATTCCTTTTCGTCATGATTGACACGCTACAAAATGGATCGAGGTCGAGCCGCTTGTTAAAATAACAACCGAGGCCGCTAAGAGATTCCTAATGAAAAATGTGATCACACGATTTGGTGTACCTAGTCGATAATCACAGATAATGGTGCCCGAGCCACTAGCAATAATTTCAAGAATTTCGCGATGAACTTGGTGCAAAGTTCATTTTGCTTCATTGCTCATCCGCAGAGCAACGGAGCGCTTGAGCGGCTAATGGTATCATTATGCAAGGGATCAAACGCCGAGTATTCGACCGCTTAATCAAACGGTCGAGCTTGGGTTCAAGAACTCCCGCTCAGATATGGGCCGTTCGAACCACGACCACTACCGTAGGCGACCGTAAAACACCATTCTTTTTGGTTTACGGGTGAAGCCATGTTTCCTCCGAACTCAAAATTGGCTCGCTCAATTGATCGCTTTCACGAAAACGAATCAGAATGAACGAAGACTCGACGACGCCGATTTCTTGAAGAACGATTTAAATCAAGCCCTTGTACGATCAAGTTAGCTTACCAACAAGCCATGCGAAGGTACCATAGTCGTAAGGTGCAACCTCGCTGACTTTGTCAGAGGTGATCCGTTCTCGAAAAATTCAGAGCCAAGCAAATCGCAATAAACTTTCCTCCAAGTGGGAAGGTCCTTACACCGTGGTCGGTTAGACCGACTGTGTTTCAGACGACCGCTATGTCTGACGGGCAAATTTTGTCAAATTCTTGAAATATTGATCAATTGCGTAAGTTCTATGTTTAATTATTGTTTACTTTCTTTCATTTCTTTCAATTTCAATAAATTCATTTATTCTCTAAAAAATAATAAGTAACATTGCTTATATATATATACCTATAGGCTGGTCGTTCATGATTGTTAATTTCAACTGGTCGGAGCAGACAATTTTCTCTCCGATATCCTTTCTAAGGATCTCTATTACTCTTTGGCAACGACTTCTAAGTCATACGCCGTATTGGTCCTAGTCGTGAGCATTTTACCACGCGCGACAACATTCTTTTCTTAATGAAATAGATGAGTAATCAGAGCATCGTACAAATAACTTTTCATACTGAACGATATGCCTAAGATTATGAAGGTTATATTTCATTATTTCAAGATTCGCTCGCTCTTGTCCTGCCATCGGTGGGACACGAAAGCCTCCTAGTCAAGTCTCTCCTTTTTCGCGACGTGGTCCCCGCCTAATCGAAGGAGCTTCCTAGCGACGGTTCTTTTTTCACGATCCTCGCTACTACCGGATAGAGAGTCCGAGCACGTTTCGTGAAATATGATATATGATTTCAGATCTAAGCATTCCTTCCGACTGCACTTTAGGATAATAGATATAAACAAAGTTCACTTATAATTTGTCGATTCATTTTTGTATTTCTTCTTATGTCAAACAACAAGGTCTTTTATCCGGCCATGTATAACTTTTGATTGGTATTTCGATCATGACAAACAAGGATCTATAACTAAGCGAAGTCATAAGCTGGTTCCGACCACAATGATTTCCTAGTATTACTACGATCAGTTTTGACTTCATATCGACACATACCTTCAAAATGATGGTTTCGATTTTTTTTTAATTCTCTTTCTTGGCTACCTGCTTGTATAGTAAAGTTCTTCTACTATAAAGCAGTCGGGGGCTAGGAGGTGTATGAGAATTAAAAAAAAAAGAGAGTCAAACAGGATAAAACAAAGGCATTGTTAAATGACATAAAAGGTAAGTCTTACATATATTCAATATTTTTACACTTTTTTGCAGGAGTCTACTCTAGAAATATTCCCAGACTAATTACTGCTTGATGGAGATCCGACCTTCATTTCTCTACTACTTTATCTCCGAGTGGCTTGAGTTCTTCCATGAACTTGGTTGCCTCCTCAGTGGGCGCTGAAGTCATCTTCAACAACTTGGAAATCAATGGAGGGTTTGAGCTTTCGCTTTGCTAAAGCAAAACTAACTCCACTAGCAACGCCTGCTTTCATGGCTCGGCATAATTCTTCCGAGTAGTCTTGAGCAGGTATTAAGATCCTCTAGAAGTTGACCAAAGTAGTTCATTTTCTCATGGATCTCTTAAGGTAGGCGTGCTTGATCCTCGATCCCATATCAAAGATCATTTTGTTCAAAAATACGATCTTTTCATCTAAACTTTGAACGAGAGCGCCTCCTTGTCTTGCTCAAATTTCGTAGTCTTTTTACTCGTTTAAAACTTGTTTTTGCTCGCAAGAGTAAAACAGTGATAAGCACAAAAATAATTGGAGGAAATAATAAGTCAAGTTTACGACCTATTACCTTCGATTTTCTTGTTAAGATCTTCCTTGTCGGTCGAGCTTCAATGATCGAATCGATCTTTAGCTTTGATCTCTTCTTCAAGCAGAGCTGTCTTGGCTTTCTCAGCCAGGATCTCTTCTTTTATTCTCTCCAAATATATCAAATACGATAAGAGGGAATAATTAGCAAAGGGCGAAGCATTGAAGAAAGAAAAGGCTAAGGGAAAGTTCTTACTTTCTAATTCGGAGTGTTTTTGCTCCAAGTCTTTAATCCATTGGTCATCCTCCGACCACAAAGCAAAATTCTCGACCATATGCTGTTCAAATAGCATTTTCCTCTTTAAAAATTCTCTTTAAAATACTTTTTAGGAGAGATTATGAAACTGGTCGTAGATACTTACCCGGATCGCCAAATCATTATATCCGCCAAATATGGAATCAGGATGCATTTTGATTTGATGGTCCGATATCTTTCCCCATGCCTCGTCAAGCTCCTTATCCTCGATGAATCGGGGGCGAAAAGGGAACTTGTCAGGTTGAGGAGAATTACCAACAATGGTCGGAACCTGTTGAGGGCCTTTAGGGGCATCTACCTCCGCAGAAGGAGTTAGAACCACCAATGGTTCCAACTCAACTGTTGGCCTTGACGCCTACTCAGGGGCTTCTCCGACCACCCTTTCCTCAGGAACTTTATCCTGGGAAGTGGTCTGCTCATGGACCTCTTCAAGTATTGGGTCCTTAGAAGGAATCTGGTCAGAAACGACCGGAACGCCAGAGGATCTATACCAAGCAAAGAAGGGAAGTTTAAAAAAAAAAGAGGGGTATCAAATCATCCAGAAATTATTAAAGGTATGCGCTTATATGTCCACTTTCATTTGAGCGTACCTAGTTAATTTCCGGGATTTGACTTTGAAACGCGGTAGAGTAAAATCTGCACTCGCCACCCTTCCTTTTCTTTTCTTGACCATGCTTGGGCTCAACCGCAGGATTGGCCAAGTCTGTTGCATTATCCAACAGAATGTTGGAAGCGATGTTCTCGATCAGCTCGTCAAAAGTTACGTCCTTGATCATCTGGTCGGACGGAGTGGTTTCACCAGCCTCCATACCGCTTGTTGCAAGAATAATCGTCCGGTCGTCAACGACGGCCTGCAGGGTTGGCAACCTCCGTAGTCGCTACTGGTGGCCTTTCAAATTTTCTCCACCTAAACCAACAAATGAATTTGGTTAGGTGATGAAATCTTTTATCTAAACTATATATATATTTATGAAATGTTCTGTTACCTCGGGAGATTCATCCTCTTCCAGTGCATCTGGGCACGAATCGGTTGGAACAACGGTGGGATGTTTAACCTCACCAGTTTGTGTGATTCGCAACCCAACCAGCTACAAAAACAGAGCATGATCAAAAATTTGATCGGAGAATATATATATATATATATATATATATATATATGCATGATAAAAGAGATGTTTTACCTTAAGCCTTGTTGTTCTCTCTTCAGCAGGGGCTATGGCCAAGATCTCAGGAAATCCAGCCTTTTCTCCAAGCTCCCCTGCACAGATCAGCCTGATCCTTTCTCTAATTTCCTCAGAGGAAAGAGCTTCAAAAGAAGAGAGAAAATAAGACATGAACATGTTTTAAGGTAGCACATTACTCAAATAAAAATACTGGTCGGAGTTTATCTCAAAGACTTACCACCTCCTGAGATAGCTTCATCACGACCAATGGACCAAATCAGGAGTGAGTCCAAGCTTCAAGTGGACTAATCTAGCGCTTGGTGAAGTCCTCACCACATGCCAAGAGGTCAAGCCTTTGACTCAGAGGTCGAGATGGCATCCACCCATCGCCCCGATCACCCCTGCCTTCTCCACGGTCTTTCTCCACTTGGGATTTTCATTCGCCTCATCCGTGCCAAGTAAAGGCCATCATCCTCGAACTCATCATATAGAACCAGTTCTTCTTCCATGACGCACCACGAGGATTTTGAGTACATATGAATGTACTCATCGGCCTTCCCGTCGTGAAGGCGCAATGTACATTCTTCGGGAGTCTCCGTGGTTCTCCCCATTACCATACGATAGAAATACCTGAAGAGTCTCAAGCTCGGAGGCAATCCCAGGTATGCTTCACACAAATATGTGAAGATGCTGATATTGACGATGGAATTTGGAGCCAAATTCACCAATTCCACCCCGTAGAATTCAAGAACACGGAGAAGGAATTTGTGTACCGGTAATCTCAACCCACATTCGATGTAGGCGAGGAAAACAGGAATTTCCTCATCTTCGCGACTTGGGAAATGCTCTCCAAATGCCGATCTCCATCTGATCAAATTCTTGTTCGGAAGCATCCCGATCTTCTCCAAAGCTTCAAGCTTTTTCTTGCTCAACTCCAACGGCAACCACTTTGTGATTTGCTCCGACATGATGAAAATCCTTGAGGATGAGTAGAACTCGCAGGAGATTTTTGTGGTCGGAAGAACAAGAAAAGAAGGACGAAGATTTTTTTTGTCTGGGTAAAAGATATCAGAAAGAGGGATCTGGAAGCATAAAGAATCCAAAAGGTCTAGCGATGGGGATTTTATAGCCTCGGGTCTTTCAAATTACGATCGGAGGTTATCCATAAAAGTCCGAACGGCAAAAGCTTTTTTTTCGCCAATGCATGAGAGAAACTCTTCGGTTCCCAAGGCAAGTTCTTAACTTTAAAATGAACACAAACCACCTCAGATGTCACGACATTAAATGGTGATCTGCCCGATACGAATTCATCGGGAGAAGGCGTTTACACGACCTGTTCATTTAAAGTTCGGGGGCTAGCTGACGAGTATTAAAACCTCTATGTATTAATTTAAATACATAAAAGACCATATGTCTTCATGGTCGTAACCCCTAAGGCTAATGACCTCACTGGTCGTAAGAATTCCAGAGGTTACACGATGGGTACCCTGGTCGGATTAGGTTCACCGTAGTCGCTTCGAAATGCTATGAACAGCATCCTTAATCAGTATGATGAATGGAACACGTATAAACGCTCCATACCTTACGATGATATACAAGACTCGACAATAAACCACCTTACTGCTAAGTGTCTCACAAATACTTAACCACAAGGCGCTTAGCACATTGTTAACTACCTTAAACCTCCGACCAGTTGTAATGTTTCATCAGGACGTCTTCTCCAGAGTAATCGCCGCCTCTTCGAGAGTTATTTAATGGTGAAGCGCAGAAGACGAGGAGAGGCACACAACAAATAACAATGTAAGGCAAACACGAAGCCAAAGCAGTAGTATTCAATACATTCAGTGTAATTGGAGATAGTCCCTAGTCAAGTCTTGTAAACCCAGTTCATATTAATAAAGAGCAGCCCCCATTATCTTCCAAGAGACTCTACGTTATTTTCCTCCTTTTATTTTCATAAGATCGGCGATTCGATCGTCGACAAGCACCTCTCGCGCCATATTGCCAAAATTGGCAGCATGGACATGCCTCCTCCCGCCACGTGTCCTCCACCGCGTGCCCCTAGCCTGAAATCACCTGCGGCCAACACGTGGCAAATCCGGGCTCCCGTAGCCCAGACGAGGGCCTTTCCGTACCACTACTGCCCGAATGGGTCCACGTGGTGTCCCGCGCCTTGTCCGTCCCATAGTGGTGCGAATGAGGGGCCACATGGCGTCCCGCGGCTTGTCCGTCCCAAGGTGGTGCGGACGAGGAGATGCCGTCCCATGGTAGTGTGGATGAGGGGATGCCATTCCATGGTAGTGCGGACAAGGGTGACATGGCAGCTCGGGAGTCGTCCGTGCCACCCAGGAACGGTCGAGAGCGTCATTTTTACAATTACAGCTACGAGGGCGCTATTTTTGCTAATGCCGCCCCAAATAGTGTCATTTAGGCCAAAAACTTCATGAATCCCAAGTCAACATCCAAGGTTAGAAATTCAATTGATTTCTTGGAAGAAATAAGCGGTTGACGGATGAATAGCAAAATTATTTGATATGTCAATTTGAGTATTAAAGATACGAGGATTTCATATGTCTCTCTCTTATTTTTTTTGACAGAAGCTCATCTCATTGGTACATTTACAAACATAGAGGCCCTGATAGATCAATTTTTCTGATGGAAACAAAAGTAGTGATATGGAAATACAAATTAATAGGTGCTTATCACGAAAAGTGCACTATAATTTTTTAAGGAAGTTGGAAAGAATTTTTTTTTTTCCAATTACCGCTTAGTGGTCTCCTGACGTGCTTGTTAAAAATGTTTCTGAACTTGATATTCAAAATTGACCTGGAAATTGAACTAAAATGATACAAATTTTAATACAATAAATAAGATCAATAGCCAAGATCGCTGTACATAAGGATTGCGGTACTGTTCACTGTTCACAGGAGAAAAGTTTCCTTTTTCTCCCCCCGGGGGGGGGGGGGGGTGGTGGGCGGTCTTAGGCTATGTGAGGTAATTTTTGTACTTAGGCCAGATTTTACGATAGAAAGGTTCGAGACGGATGAAAATGGTGACCGGAGACAACACAATTGCCATCGAATGTCTGTTTTACTACCATTCTTTCCGTTGGACAATTAATTGTTATCTAAATGTTGCCCCTATTGTTACTTGTTGCTAAAAACAGTCAGCATGTTGCAATCTAATATGGTAACATTGCTTGTCACAACTAACAACGCTCTGTTCAAATTGCAATTGCTGGTAGGTTCGGCCGATACTATTGTTACAAGCTCGCACTTTCCTTTAATTTGGCACGATGAGTTGGAAGACTACGGAGAAGTTTGCAAAGGGGCCAAATGAAAATGCATGATGTGAAAACTGATTTTGGTCAGATGGCTAGCTGCGCTAGCTGCGCGCTCGCACGCCAGCGTTCGAGTCTCGGCTCGGCGCTGGTACTCACCTTCTTCTGAAAGTGAATGCTAGAACTCCTAGATAAAAAATTCAAAAAGAGAATGCACCTGTAAAAAAAATCAAGCGACATGGATAAAATACAATGGAGTACTCAAAATTTGTGCAATTTTCAAGGGAGGAGCTTAGAAGCACCTCTCAATAAAAATTTGCGCCGCATCCAATCGCACTCTTTGTACATGGTTTACATGTTTCTCAGTTATACTTTAATTTATAACTAACAATTTAATCAATAAATGTTCTTTCAAAATTATTGATACGATGAGATAGAATTTACTTGCTACTGTACCTCTAGTACTACTACAAGCTTAAAACCCATAAAAGTATTAAACTATATGTTAGAATTTCCGAAAACTCAAGAAAAAAGTACGTACATGTTGCTGTTTTTTATATATAAAAAAGATCAATTTCCATTTTTACCAACTCATACAGTACGTTTCCAGCGCTGTCTCCCTCCGGAGTCGAGGGTAGTACTATACTCACTCATGGAGAAACTAGTCTGTATCTCTGTCACAGGTCAAGGGCAGGCTCGAAATCCGGTAACAATGGATTCTGCAGTTGGCCATGTCCTCTAGGTACCATGCTATTAGTGGTAAGATAAATGGTTTCCATAGGATCCCTGTAGTACGGCAATGTATTAGATTCGTTACTCTCGCCATCTCACGTGACCTTCTCATCGTGCTAGTATCTAATTTTTGTTCCTATTAGCGTAATTTCGTTTTATATTTATAAAAATAGTTTTATCTAATTTTTTTAGCAAAATTAGCACTCGATCAGATGATCGCCAAGACGGGCAACCATGCCACGCGGCTCCGTCTGACGCATTGCGGTGGTGACGTTGTTCCACGGTCGCCATGCAAAGGTGGTCGCGCATGGTTGTTGTGCGGTCGTCACGTGTTAGGGGGTTAGGGATAGGGTTTCGACTGATAATCCGCGAATTTCGTAGCATTTAAAAAATATAGCCAATTAGTTTCTAAAATTATGAAATTTTACGTGAATGCTCGTAACATGGTGTACTTTCTTGTGTAATTTTTTTACATAATTTTTCTTGTTCTGATTTTACCTCGCAATTCCATTTAAATGTAATCATTTTATCCCGCCACGTGTTACGCTTTCCCCCTCCCACACGCATGGCCCCCTCCCGCCAACCCTACTCTCCCTCCTCCCACATGGCCCCCTTCGGTGGCCATATTTTGAACTATCCATTCTCCCTCCTCCGCACATCTGTCGACTCCTCGCGGCTGTCCCCCCTTGTCCATAGTGCTGCGCATAGACAACACATCCGAAATTCCTGGCGCCAACGCAATGGCTCCTCCCTCGCTCGACTATAAATACCGAAATCTCGCAGTCGCTCTTCGTTCATCCCAATTGTGTTTCGCTTCTCGTTCTGGCACTCGTCGCTAAGAACTCAAAGAACTTAACATAATTAATTTTTTTTAGATCAAGTATTTGCTTGCTGCTCGTCGCTTGTCGCTCGGTTTTTTTGATAGCTTACTGCGAAGGGTAGGTAATTTGTTGGATGCTTTTATCGTTATTACCGTAATTAGTTAGTATACTGGTTATTAATTAGTTATGAATCAGTTAGTTTACTGGTAATTAATTAGTTTAGTGGTAATTAGTTAGTTTGCTAGTAATTAATTAGTTAGTCAAAATTAGTTTAGTGGTTACAGTCCCGTATATTAAATTAGTGTGAATAAACTACTCGTAATTTATGTAGTGGTAATTAATCAGTTGCAATTAGTTAGTTTAGTGGTAATTAATCAGTTGCAATTAGTTAGTTTAGTCTCTGTTAATTAGTTTAGTGGTAAATAATTAGTCGTATCTAATTACACATATGTAATCCATCACTTGCATGCAATTTATCGTATCTAATTACACAAATGTACCACGGATGGAGTTGTTGTGGCTTTAGGTAATATTGAACATGCAAGACTTGTATGTTTTTTATGACGATGGTCTCGTACCGGCTGGACCCGGTAGATTGGACCTGTCGAGATACCAGTACAAGGTGGTCCGGGCGGAGGGGCTCGATGCAATGAATATTCACGAGCTTCGGAGCTATATCCGGAGGGAGTTCGTCACGAAGGCAACGAGGAAGAAAGTTGTGATCGAGGAGATTGCCTGCACGAATGGTGTGTGGGAGCTCGTCAAGGTCGCTGGAAGCGTAGTATGGAGCCAGTACATGCAGATTGCCTCCCAGCCCGAGGCGGCCATTTATGGAAGTCCAATGGTGTACATGAATTTCGTACCCAGGGCGTCCGGCCACCTTGATGATGCCGGGGCCTCTACAAGTGGGCAAGCGCACTTAAGCTCAAGTCCAGAGCACTAATGTGCCGCCGAGGATTATCCCGCGCATAATTTTGTGCAAAATAAGGGGGCGGAATCATAGTGGTCGCCCCGCATTGACTGCCATGAGTATCTACTGGACCAGGCTCTCGCGTTGGAGTCCGACGAAGACGCCGACCCAAACTCGGATGGTAGTGACGATGATGCACACCAGGCCGGTGGTCCAACCGGGGGAATTGTGTCATCGGAGGTGCCTTATGTGGCATCAAGAATTGATGATGTCGCAGTGCGTTCGCCCGTACTACCGCAAGAAAAAGGCTCCCACTGGGGGTTTGATGTCGAGACCCTCTTAGTAGGGCAGCACTTCCCTAGCAAGGAGGCCGTGCAACAAGCTTTAGCACGGTATGCCTTGTTCATCAGCCGTGTGTACCAAGTGCACCAATCCAACCCCAGACATTACGCAGTGAGGTGTGTAGTGGAAGGCTGCCCTGGCAAAGTCAGCGCTCATCGAGCAAAGATCTTTGGCTCGGTATTTGCGATCAAGGCGGTGACCAACCACACTTGCGAGCTTAGCGAGCCCCTGAGGTAGCATCGGAACGTGAATTCCGCATATGTAGCGAACCTCATCAAGCACCTAGTTGCGGCAGACGTGTCCGTCTCCCCCAAGTTGCTGATGTCGAAAGTCACCAATCAGGTTGGCTATCTAGTCAGCTATGACAAGGTCCGACGAGCCAAGCAGAAAGTCATCGAGTCCATGTATGGGACATACGAAGAGGTGTACAACCTTGCGCCAAGATTGCTTTACCAGATTGCCTAATCAAACCCCGGCACATATATAAACAAGCTTGAGCGTGAAGATGCTAAGAAAGGGCCCAACCGCTTCATACTGGATCGGGTGTTCTAGGCTTTTACTTAGGCCATCAAGGGCTTCCAGTTCTGTCGTCCCGTGATGACGATGGATGGCACTTTCCTTACGGGGAGGTACAAGGGCACGATCCTCACCGCAGTGGCGGCCGACGCGAATGACCAGCTTCTCCCTGTGGTATTTGCCATTGTGGAGAGCGAGAACACATCTAGTTGACTGTGGTTCCTGTCGAACGTGAAAACGGCGGTGATGGGAGATCGGCCCAATGTATGCCTTATCACAGACTGCAATGCTGGGTTGTTGGCGGCTATCAACACCATGCAGCACGGGATGGCCCCCCCTTACCAGTGGAACGACGTGCAATCCAGGTGGTGCATGAGGCATCTTGCATCTAACTTGTTCAAACGGTTCCACAGTCAGGATGTCATGAAGACGTTCAAGGCATTGTGTTTGTAGAATCAGAGGAGAAAGTTTGACTACATCTGGGAAGACCTCGAACGCCGAACTACGAGGCATACAAGTGAGTCCACTCCGGAGGTATTGGAGGGAGAGCAAGCCCATAGTGCCATAAGTTTCTCGTAGTGGATTAATGGCCACGCTCCAGAAATGGTCCCTTCTGTATAACACAAACGGTGCGAGGTACAAGATTATGATGACCAACATGTTCGAGGTGTACAACAGCATCCTCAAATGTGTGCGGTACCTCCCTATCACTGCGATCATCGAGGAGATATGGAATCACACTGTTGGTTATTTTGTCAATAGAGCCACCAAGCGACATATGGAGGATGGCAAGCAGTGGTCCGAGAACATGTAGAGGCACATGGACAAGAAGATGGAGAAGGCCCGGATGCACGACATCCGGGTGATCGACGGCCTCAAGAGGAAGTACGAGATCAAGCTTCGACATAAACACATCAACAGTCATGACAGGGGAGGGGGAGGAAACAAGCATGCACCCTGGGTGATATGGCGACATGCACTTGCAACAAGCCGAAGCTCTTGCACAAGCCATGCTCGCACGTGTACAAGGCGTGGGAGCAAATAAGGCAAATGTGTACATCGTACATCTCCGAGTACTATGACACGCAGCACCTTTTTGGTACATGGAGTGCAGAGTTTCACTCGTACGCCCTGGAAATGAAGTACAAGGATCTTTGGCCAGACATGGTACAATGGGGCCCGAACAAGGATTTGAAGACAACAGCGAAAGGGCGATGGCAGATGCGGCGCTTCTAGAATAACATGGATGCCAGCCAATGTACCAGTATTAGTCACACAAGCAAGTGCAAGATATGCAAAACCCCTGGGTACTCAGTGAAGGATTGTCCCAACAGACCGAGCTCGTTTGGTCGTTATTCGGTGTCATAATGTAATGTTTTCTCAGCCTTGTTTTCTTATGTACAACGAAACTTGTATGAGTTATGCATAATTTGCATCCTTGCTACGTTCTTCACCGTGACGCGGTGCATCGACATCCTTGCTACGCTTTTTGTTATGTCGAGGAAGACAACGAAGGTGCATCGCTTGAAGAGACCGCAAACACCAATCAACTTATTTGAGGATGAATGTGCTTTCTGCCATTCATTTAGAAACAGTCAGGTAATACAATCGAATCATTTGCATCTATCAAGTCAGAGGTGATCTGTTCAAGTCTTCTTAATTCTTACTGTTATGAACTTAGAGTCAGAAATCAACTGTGCTTCAAAATTCCTTATTTCTCATCACTACTGTAATGTTCTAATATGCTTATATTTTATGCTATATGATAATGGTCATGTTTTGTGCCCTGAACATGAATCGAAGGTGCTACTATGTGATGAGGTGAGCTCAGCAAGAAAAGAGATTGCCGCGGAGACTAGTTGCACACACTTTTTTTATGCTATAGGACACTCTTTGTTAATTTATCAGTTTTCTGTGGATGACATTCTTTAATATTGTATTGTACTACATACTAGATAACATTGCGCATGAACCAACTAAGGGAAATGTGTGGCGTGCGGTTCATATAACGATGTACCGTAGCCTTCGAAACGCACACGAGTCAGAGGTTACGGTACATCGTTATATGATCCACATGTCACGTATTTCCCTCAGTTGGTTCATGCACAACCTTATCTAGCTTGTCGTACAATACAGTATTAAAGAACATCATCCACATTAACCCGATAAATAAACAAAGAGTATCATATTTGATCGGGTTACATGTGATAATACCCCTCCTCCTATATCTTGATTGTAATAAACCCGCACTTGTTTCATGTAATGCTTGTAACGCTTGAAATGTCAACAATTATCCATATGAAAACGTATATTGCAGCTTCATTGCAAACCCTAAGCCTTGCACGTCTGCAGAAAGCAACATATTGTACATTATTAAAGAACATTATCCACCATTAAACCGATAAATAAACAAAGATCGTCATATAATAGTCTCTTCAAGCCAGTAGCACCTTCGTTGTCTTTCAACATTCCACGTTTTCTAGACACATTGCTTTCTCTACAGGAATGCTGATGCAGTCCAGTGTTACTTAGTTTAATACCAGAAAATGAAACTCCTGCTGCATCTATACGAATACTGATGTAGTCTACGTTGGAGTTGGACAGGCTGCATGATATAAAGTCTAATATAGATATAATTAGAAAATTTATCACATAGATAAATCCGACTTGAGGCTATTGCAAAGAAAATTCTTGGGCCAATACACACTTGCCTTACTAGGAAGTTTCAATTGTGTTAGAGCTCCACCATTACAATGTAGCCTGGATATACATACAGGTCAGGAGTAATTATCTTTCACTTAACACTAATGTAATATTTGTTGGTGAGTTAGTATCTAATCTAAGAAAGAGTCGTGTTAGAGACACACAATTGGGATGAGCGAAGAGCGACTGCAAGATTTCGGTAGTAATATCACAGACAGTTGAAAAAGGTGGCCACCGGAGGGGGGCCATGCGGGAGGGGGGAGAACGGGAGGGGTTGACACATGTTGGGATAAAATCAGTACACTTAAATGAAATTGCGAGGTAAAATCAGAACGAGTAAAATTATGTAAAAAATTAAATTGTGTCGGGAGCATTCACATAAAATTTCATATTGTTTTGAAGTCATTTGCTATATTTTAAAAATGGAATGAACAAAGTAGAAATCCTAATCCATGAAACCCTAACCTACCCGAAACCCTAACCCTAACCCCCTAACACGTGGCAGTCGGCAAGGCCACCGCACGGCGGCCGTGCGGAAGCGGCGTATGGTGGGCTATGGCGGCCGCCGCACGGCGGCCATGTGATCGGGGGTAATACGGGCAAAAATTCGCTTGTATCATAACAACAAATGTGTCGAACATGTAGCAGCACTCAGATAATTGATAATGCTAGCGGCATCTGATGACTTCGATTCTTTTCTTTGCGGCCACGCTGACCTCAAGAGCACATTGCAAATGTTGTGGCAGGAGGCAGCAAGGTCTAGCTACCAACCTGCCATCATCATCTTTTGAAAAAGATTACTAATTTTTTTTGGGAGAAAAATATTAATAAGTAATTGAGAAGTTCTTTTAGGGGGAATTAACTGTGAAGTTTGCAACTGTAATTCTGAAGCTTTCTTGGGCTTGATTGGCCAATTTGTTGGATTAATTTCCCGTTATGTGGACCTACATAAGTTTAATACATATTAGCTATCGATTTTGGTTGGCTCAAAAGTATAAAGTGATCAAATAAAGTATTTATTAAGAGCCGAGTATCTTTTAAGGATAAATATGGACTTGGATTTTAAATCTGTGTAGAGACCTATTTGGAATCTATCTCTAATTATGGGACGGGATAGGATTCCATACCAAAGGCTATAAATAAGGGTCAGGTCTTCCTAGCAGGGTAACTCATGCTATACCACCTATCCCCATCAGTAGTTGGAGTTTGTGGCTTATCTTTTGCTGGGAAAGACCAAACCCTAGGTAGATTGAGCATCTGTTCATCTACTACTTCAGATCAATCCTCACGATTTAACAATGGCATCACATCGTATGCTTCCGCTACATATTATTTGGGTGTTGCAATTACCACATATGTGATCCCGTTAGTTTTGATCGTCTGTTCAGATCGCTTTAATTCTAACAATTGGTATCGAGCTCAGATATGTGTTTTGCAATCCATCTCGTGTTTTGATCTGTAATTGTCCTCGCCGCTGCGCTGCCTCGTCGCTTCAGTTTAGATCGATTTCCTTCGGGATCGACCTGTTTTTCGCTTCCGCTACTTTTTTGGCTCAGTTCCTTCCCATCGTAATAGATCGGATCGGTTCTGTTCTTAATCAGCGCATTAGATGGGATCTTTTTTCCATTCTCATTCGCTATGCGCCGCCAGATGTTCCGCTTCCTCGCGATTGCCACGGTTACGCGGCGGCCGCCGCCGAATCCGCGATGCATCGGCCCTATGGTCTTTTGCTGCTTGGGATTCCGCCATTGCCTCCATGCGCGGCCCTCGGGTTGCTGTTACACGCGGGGTCTTTGGTCTTCGCTCGACGCGCGGCGCTCTTGGTCGGCGCAGACTCAAGATTTTCATTGGCGTCAGACACCTCTGGTTTCACGGCTCGCGACGCCAAGATCACCGAAGTTTTTGCGGCTTGCCGCTCTCCATGCGCCGCCGCACGGGATCTGCCAGTCTTTAGTTTTGCCCTTGTTGGTTATGAGTAATTGGGGGAAGAAAGCTTCTGCACTAGAGAATTTGCATATTAAGTTTTTGTTTTTGCTTTACAGATTGTTCATTCATCCCGAGTTCTTGCTGGTTCTGGTATTAGCAATACTGTCTGATGAGCAATTGGTAATTTTGCTAGATCGATTATGTTCTCTCATCTGATAGTTCATCATCTTGAGTTCATCAAGTTCAATTGGTATAATCTATCAATTGCAATGTTGTGCAAATTATGAATGTTTCGATCTGTTATAAAAATGCATCATAAGTTCATCTGATTATGAGATGCAATTTCGGTTAATGAAGCCTCATTATTTTGATAAATTATGGCTTATAGATTCTCCATAAGGTTAATTTGAGGTTAAGCTTTTGCTTTACTACTTATTCCTGAGAGTTCAGTTAATCTCTAGTTTTGGGTTAATTTGTTTCTTGCTGTTTATGGTATAATCTGATGTGGTTAGGGACATTATTGTTCCTACATAAGGTTAATGAAGGATTAAGCTTTTGCATCATTACAGATTATATCATGCATCTTCAGTTCATCTCAATTTTGGTTATTCCTTGCTGTCTCTGGTATAATCTGTCAAATGAAATGATAGTGCAATTTGGTTATCGGATATACTCTAGTGCAAACTGGTTATATGTTGTTCTCTATAGTGCATATTGTTTATGTGCTCTGATGATGCATCTTTAGTTTTTTGCTTAGTTCTGGCATTGATCAATCAAATGCAATAATGTTTATCTTGCATTCAGTTTTGTTCTATGATTAGCATTTTTGCATCTGGTGCTTCTGAGGATTATACTATGCATTTTGGTATAAATTGTGGACTCTCAATGATGTGTTCTCTTCATGAATAATGATTGGATTGATTCAAATTTGGCCAGCTTTGTGTGTAACCTACCATCTTGATCACATATGGGCTCACCAGACTATCCTCAGCTAGCTTACTCCCAAACAATTTCTTCGAGATCTCATATCACTAAGTTCTTGCTTGTGTCTCAAATATGCCTTTGAGCGCCACGATCATATCGTGGGCCTCTATGTTCTCAAACTGCTTCTGAAGGTCTAAGTTCATGGAAGCAAGCATGAGACAGCTAACATCAAGGGACTCATCACATGCATTTTTATAAGTGGTTTTAAGAGTAGCAGCAGCATTTTCAGTAGGCACATCTGGAATTGGTTCCTCTAGAACATGTTCCTGTTTATCTTGCCTAAGAACAATTCTTAGGTTGTGGGACCAATCCGTAAAATTTGTTCTATTCAGTTTTTCCTTATCAAGTATCGAACGTAAAGCAAAACTGGAGGTAGGTACAACAGTTGGTGCCATGATCTACAACATAAAATATGCAAAACTAAGACATATGTTCAAGAAAAGTAACTTCTATTAAACAGTTTAATAAATATTACTCCCACTAAATACCATGTCCCTCTTATGACATTTAGTGATTCAAGACCTACAATCAGTTAATCTACTAGTGAGCTTTGGCATCACTGCTAGAAGATTAGTGAATTTTGGTAAGCAACCATTTGCTAATCATATCTCTATATGACTCTTGTTGTTGGACAGCATCTCTATGCTCCGGCACCCAACCCTATACCCCAAGGTCTATAACCGTTATGATGTCATTGTCAAGTTAAACCAATGCTATGCGTATAAGTGTCCGACACAAACCCATCTAGTCAAGGAATATTAATGGCACTCTGCTTTAGCAAGACCTACCATTAAAATACATGACTTTGGATGGTGTAACTAATTGAGAGGGCATCAATTTAACTTAATATTATGTGAGAGAATTTTACTTCTACCATGTTAAAAGCATTTAAAGCAATTAAATAACATGCATAGAAATAAATGAACAGGAATATAAAGGTATTCAGACAATCAAATTGCATTGTGATATAGTATGACCCTTGCACATGGTGATCTCCATCGCCGTGCTTCCTGTTCGCCATGTCTCTAAGTGGCCAATTCCTCCAAGTACTCCCACTAAGCCATTCCTAATAGCACTAGTAATAAATTACAAGGAGTGAAGAAGTATTACAAGTCGACACGCAGGCTGTTATACAAATATAGACAGCCTTGGACGGCAATAAGCATGACACGCAGGTCATGAACATTACACACATACATGCATCTCATACATTATGGGTCATACTATTCATAAAATCCTGCAAAAACAAGTAAGGCATAGAATCACATTCTATCTAACGGATGGTGTGAACTAGCAATACCAAAAAACCAAGTTAAGATCCTAATCCACAGGGGTGGCAACCCATACCAGAAGGGCGGTAGCCCTATCCAAATACCAAGGGGTGCAAAATTTTTCGGACTACGTAGATCTAATCTACTGTTCCATCCATGTAAATCGTATTGGATTAATCACATTAACCCTTTACGATCGCAACTCTGATTCGATCAACCAGATTGATCTTCGCGTGCTCCATGGATTTACGATAATTGTCTGTCCCGATGGAGGAAACCGACCAATAGAGGCAAGTCGTGATACAACCATGAACATATGATGATGAACCCATCTTGTGACCACCACGCGTGGACAATCATATCGACCATCGCCAAAAACAATCTACGACCAACAGAAATAGAGATAGATCACATCTATAACTCATACATATCACAGTATGCATCTATTCCGAATCTAAAACTAGATGGGATGGCTCTGATACCACTGTTGGGTCACGGGTAGGCTATGATAGCACAAAACAAAAATTTTACAGCGCAACCAAGGAACCTCCGCTAGTAATAGATCACGAGATTATCACTAGACGCGCCGACTCGTAGCAGAAGTAGAGTCGATATAGCGAGTTGATGTAGTAGTGGTCGTACTCGCCGCATGTCTTCTCCTCCTGCTCCTGTGATCGTCACGAGTTGCAGATCGTCCTAGTACTGATGCTTCGCAAAACCACCTCCAAGGTATCCACACATATGGGGCAGGGACACCACGCGCTGTAGTGCTAGTACCTGCGGTGTGGTTGAGGAAGGCGTGGCTATTAGAGTTTCAGGAGTTCCTTCAAAAGATGGTCAACCCCCCATACCACCGCCCCTCTCTATATATAGGCATCCATGATGGGTCTCGAACTTGAGGCCCATTAGGAACTCGTGGCCTACAAGAATTCGGATCACTATCCAAATCAAATCCTAGCCCTTTAAGTGTGCGACCCTATAGGTTCATGCGTAATTGGTTGTGACTCGGAAACTCTTTTTCGACCACGATTCGTTAGCGGTACCTAGCAGGATATAACAATTTTCGAACACACATAGAATATATCGAATGAACCTTAATGTAATATGATCTACGACCAGGTCCTTATCACTTATGACTAGCTCGTATCTAGTCATGACCAGTCCATATTTAGTCTCGACTACCAGAACTCCTCATTTACTGTGTTTCACCACTTAGTGATCATGTTTGACCAGCCTACGACCAACTCGTATCTCTATATGACTAGTTCATATATGATCGAACTGAAGGACCTACTCATGTATTCTCCCTTTGCTTCACGATATTTGGTTGAACTCCAAGTGAGATATTATGTCATCGATGGACTGTTCAATACTTTCTCAATCAAGTGTCGAATAACTTCATGTAGTCGACACGTCGACCACTAGTGGCATGGCCATGGACTTTCTTTATCCGACCACAATGAGGGGTCCAGAGACATCTCTCTTGTTTTTATAGGAGGGGCAAATCCCATATCCGACTCGTCATATTCCTCCGCATGTTTCATAGTATACCCGAAAGCTACCTTTATAATTACCTAGTTACGGAGTAGCGTTTGGCAACCCCTAAGAGTACTATTACACATGTAGAAAATCATGTTGATATCAGGTCTAAGGATTATACATCATCATTGCTTGAGACCAACCGATGACACATGAAATCATAACAATCTAAACAGTGTCACAAGGTGGGTCAAACCAACATCATGTTCTCTAACACGTGTCCATATTATTGGTTTGATATCTCTATATTTATGACCTGTGAAACATAGTCATCAACCAATACATATGCTAGTCTATTCATATGTGTTCTGATATGTTTCCGACTAGGAAACGTTTAAGAATAATTATCGCAGAAATATAGAGTTTCACAATCAAGTCACATACTTGATAATAAATATTAACAATATTATTCTAGGAACAAGATAACATATTATCCAATGTTATGAACATAACGAAATATAATCATCTATATGATTGCCTCTAGGGCATATTTCCAACAGTCCCGATTCTCGCCGCTCCACTTAAGGATATTGTGCTTATCTTAGGGACAACTTGATCTCTTGGTCCTCCAAGCGTCAGACTACAGTTTCTTGTTCTAGTGCAGAAGCAGAGTACCGTCTTGTTGCACATGTTGTTGCCGAATGCTGTTAGCTTCGTCAACTTTTTGCAGGAGCTTCATCATCACATTCCTTCGACTACAGTAGTCTACTGCGGCAACATCAGCATTGTCTACATGTCTTCAAACCCGGTTCAGCACCATCGCACCAAACATATCGAGATCAAACATTCATTTCGTTCACGAAAAAGTGTCTCTTGGCCATGTTCGGGTGCTTCATGTGCCATCTACTCACCAGTTTGCTGACATAATGATGAAAGGTCTCCCGACACGGTTGTTTCAAGATTTTCGGTGTAGTCTCTACGTTCGGAATTCTCACGATACGACTGCGGGGGATGTTAGCGTACACATGTTTTCCTTGTTTCACAAGTTGTATAACATATCACATCTTTGTATTCCATGCATAGGAGATTGTGATATTATCTTTCCTAACCAATTGATTTGGTTGTTTTGCCGGTTGGCACTATAGCACGTCTGGCACATGTATACATATCTCAGCCCGGTTGTTTACCTGTGTGTTGTGCTCCCTTCTTTCTCTCTTTCTTCTCGCTTTCACTAACATAATGTGGCGAACTTAGGATGTGTTTGGTTGGGTAAACACGGGTGAATGAGATGAGATGGTACATAATGAATATGATGATTCTGGATGAGATGATATAAGCAGTGTATTTTTTTGGTGAAAATAGATGATACATAATTTTATTTGATTACTTGGATGGAATGATAGAAGTTTCACTTGTCACCACGCTGTTTCATTTATCACCACGCTTGCCATATGCTAGCAGTATACAAGGCTAGCCGGCGAGGAGATGGAAAGAATGCGAGAGAGCAGCGATGCGCTAGCGGTAGAATTTGGCAGGAATTATGTCCAACCACCGTGCTGGTCACGCTCGCTATTTACCAGGGTACATTCTCGGGTGTACTCTGCTCCGCTCCCACCCCGTTCCCGCCATCCCGCTGCCCGCCAGGCCACACCAGTACACCACCATACCACGCCTCCAACTTTCCCTCCACTTCTATCCTCACCCAACCTAGTTGTACTCCTATCACCGACACAGTGGCCCCACGGAAATTCGTACCCCACCTGTAACTGCATACAACTTCCCCACCCGCGTAACACAAGACCACCCCAGCCTACTCTTTCCCGCGACCACTTTACAGTGCCGCAACCGCCACGCGTCGCCTCCCCATTGGCGCCACGCCTTTCCCTCTACCCACCCACCCACTCTTTATTCTCACCTCTCCCTTTCCCATTCCTGCCCTTTCCCCTTCATTCGACGCGCACACACGCATCGGAGAAAAACACTCGGAAGGAATTTGTCGTTAGGGTTTGGCGGATCGAGAGCCTAGGGTTTCGAGGGAGCTCCATGGCCTCGCCGCCGGCGGCAACGGCGGCGGCGGGGGAGGGGGCGGCGGTGACGAGCGCGACGGTGAGCGCGGGGTTCGCGGAGCTAGAGCGGCAGCAGCAGCTGCTCGCGAGCTGTACGCGGCTGTACCAGCAGCTCTCGGAGCACTTCTCCTCGCTGGAGCGCGGGCTAGCCGCGCGCTCCGACTCGCTCCGCCACAAGCGCCGCTCGGCGGAGGCCCGCACCCACCGCGCGCTCGACTCTCTCCGCCGCCGCGAGCTCTCCATCGACGGCTCCGTCTCCCGCGCGCTCGACCACCTCGACTCACTCGCCGCCGCGGGCGGCGGCGGGTCGTCCTCCTCCTCCGACGACGCCGCCGGCGTCGCCGAGAGCCTGAGGGCGCTCTGCGCCAGGATGGACTCCGCGGCGTTCTTCGGGTTCGTGGTCGCGCGGCGCAAGGAGGCCGACGCGCTGCGGGCGGAGATGCCCCCCGCGCTCAAGTGCTGCGTGGATCCGGCCAAGTTCGTCATGGACGCGGTCGCCGACGTGTTCCCTGTGGACCGGCGGGAGGTGAAGAACCCCGCCGACCTGGCCTGGGCGTGCGTGCTCATCCTGGAGGCGGCGGTGCCGGCGCTGGCCGACCCGGACCCGGAGATCGGGGCGGCGCGGCCCTTGGTGCCGCGGGCCGCGCGGGAGCGCGCGCGGGGCATGGCGAGGGAGTGGAAGGAGGCGGCGGAGCGGAAGGGTGGGGTGGAGGGGGCCAAGCCGCCCGATGCACACGCCTTCCTGCAGCACGTGGCGACCTTTGCCGTTGCAGAGAGGGAGGACCGGCCGCTGTACCGGAGGATTGTGGTCAGCTTCTCCTGGCGCCGACAGATGCCCCGCCTCGCCCTCGCCCTCGGCCTTGATGAAGAGATGGCTGGTATATGCCTGCTTCTTGCTTGCTGCCGCATTATTGTTGCGTTTTTAGTACGTTCTTGTTGCTAGTTCTTTTAAGTGTTGTGAATATCAAGTGCTGAAATGGTGGACCTTTGGGGATTCAGATGGATAATTGGGGCATGGCCAAGTGTACAATTGCGTAAATTGGCCTAGATCTAGCATTGAATTGTCACTAGGAGTCACTGGTTTCCATTGAGAAATTGTAGATCAGAGCAGTAGTAGCATAGCAATAGGCTTTGGAAGAAGAAAAAATATCTGTTTTTTGTGCTAATTAGTGCTAAACTGCTAATTACTGTGTAAGGGTATGGTAGTACTATGATTAGGATGGAGTATGTTTTGGAGTAAACCATGTCTTTTGCTGGGATGGGTGGTCACTGTCATAGCCATGTGCTAGAAAAGGTTGTCTAGTATTTGTCAAGTGGCTAAGGATAACTGTGTCTTGTGTCCTGATCGCCATCATTCGTAGTGGTGCTAGTCTTGGGGCCATTGCTTTAACCTTTAGATGTCGTCAGATTCTTGTGTCTACAGTTCTGTTTCCTTAGAGTGAAAGGCAAATTCCGTTCTGCAGTATCGTTAACATCAAGTTGCTGGACTGTTCCAGTGGCACACATCTTACTGCTGTGCGAGAAAGTGCCTAACAGCCTTCTTTTCTGTTTTCCAACACATTACATATTAGTTTGTCATGTCATGTTACTACAACAGTGATAGTTTAGTGCCTCTGCCCTGCTGTATCTAATTATTATTTTTCTTATTACCATTGACCTTGCTGCCAGATTCATGGTGTTCGTACTTCATAGTTTGGGTTTGCCTTCCTGGGTACCTTCACTATTGCATACCTGATGCTTCCGTGTGGACTGTTTTCTATTTCCTTGGTCACTTCGAGAGTGTTTTCTCGATGGCAAGTAATCAGTCATGATCTTGTTCGGACTTGAATAGACCAGTGACTACATGTTTTCCTTTTGCAGATATCATTGAGGAACTAATTGCTAAGGGGCAGCAGCTTGACGCTGTGAATTTCGCATATGAGGCTGATCTTCAGGAGAAGTTCCCCCCAGTTCCTCTTTTGAAGTCCTACCTGGAGGACTCGAAGAAGTCATCATCCACTGCTTCAGATAATTCGAGCACTAGCAGTGGACAATCTGGGGTATGTCTAATAGAAATTCTAAAGCACCTATTTGAACTCAAAAGTGTTAGTGAATTTAATTAGTAAAATCATTACAAGCTGTTCTTTTTAACAATGGCAAATTGTTAATATGTGCTTCTTAATGCAGTTCGTGCTATTTATCCTCTCTCTGCTAATAAATTTCAGTTGATCACCTTTCCTATTGAGTAGATTCTGTTATATTGTGTTTGTTTGTTTTATGGAACCCAAATGGAATCTAATATATTTACCTTGCAGAGCAATGCAAACAAGAAAGAGCAATCTGCGCTGCGAGCTGTTATAAAGTGCATTGAGGACCGCAAACTGGAAGCTGAGTTTCCACCGGAGGATCTTCAGAAGCAGCTTGAAGAACTGGAGAAGGCCAAGACCGAGAAGAAAAAGGCAGCCTCAAGCGCCTCCAGTGGTGGTAGCAGTGGCCCTGCCAACAAGCGCATCCGGGCAAGCAATGGAGGCCCAATGCCTCCTGCTAAGGCAGGTCGTCTTACTAACAACGCATGCGTGTCTAATTTCCCAGCTGCCGCCACATTTGTCCGCTCCCCCTCACACACATCATATGCCACGGCCTCCCCATCTCACACATCATATGCCACGGCCTCCCCCTCTCACACAGCATATGCCACGCCCTCCCCTTATCCTTATGATAGGCCGGCTGGACACGGCCTCTACTGTAACCGGAGCCCACCAGCGATCAGGGAACCATATGTATACCCAGCCGAGGAGGTGGCCAATGTTGGCCTTGCCATGTCATACTCTTCCCCTCCCATGAGCTACCCCGCCGCCTATGGCGGTTACAGCAATGGAATGGGAACTTACAGCAATGGAATGGCGCCTACCTTCCACCAGGCTTACTACCGGTAGGATCAGTCAGAAAAGTCGCTGATGAATGACATGACAATAACTGATGATGCCGACTACTCAATTTCACGCAATGGCCCTATTTTGTAGTGACTGACTACAAACGGTAGGTTGGGTATCTCATCTGTTCTTACTACCACTACTACTAGATGCTTTGTGTTAGTTCTCTCATGTTAGATCACTACTTTGTACCACTAAGAAAACCTGGATGTAAATTATGTATGCTATCCGCCAGACTTTTACCGCCTTATGTAATGCCTTGTGTAATTCTATTCAGGAACAAGAACCAAAAAAAAAACCCAAAAAAATCAGCATGTAATCCTTCAGTACTGGATGGACCATGGACTTAATTAAAGGCATTTTCAGTTTAGCTGTATTGTATTGTATTGTATTGATGTGTTCTCTTGATTGTTCTTGTACTTGAGATTGGTGTTTGGTGGTGTATATTTATTGTTTGTGTTAGCTGTTGTGCAGCTGGAGTTGGTTTGGACGAGGAGGAAGACCTTGGGCTAGTGAGTGATGATGATCATGTTAGATCATTATTGTGTGGGGTATGGTCACATGGCTCGTGTCGTGGCTGATAGCAGGCAGGCGAGCAGAAGCATGCATGCGTGCATTCAGTTTTGCCGCCCTGTTCGTGCGCCTTGATGTAGATGTTGATGTCCTATTACATAGCTCTTTTGCTTTATTTCTCTCTTTTTTGCTAGTAGTATTTGATGAGATCGCTTTGCTGTTCTCGGTCTTTTTGATGGGTGAGCATCCCTTTAGTAAAGAGTTAAACGCCCTTGCTCTGGCTTTACAACATTTTAACAAAAAGATTTTGTTCATGGGCATAGTGGCTTTACAACATTTTTAACAAAGAAGTTTTTGCTCCTTTCCTGGAGTGCTATGGAACATGGATGTGAATTGCAAATTGCAATTGTTAATTTCTTGTCCACTGTGTCCTGTTCTTGTGAGTGCGGCGCAAATTCAGTCATTGCCACATTCATACGATCAAAATGCCAATCAAGACTCAGAAAGAAAGGCCAACTTGAAGTCCCCTGACCAATTCTGATTTTTCTTCACACCAAAAAGCAAAGTGTCTCTCCTCTTTAAATAGAAAATGGCCTTAACAATTTTGAACTAATAAACAAACTGAAACTCTATCTCTATGCCTAATTTAAACGAATAGTTCTAAAGGGACACTAGAATTTGCAAAGAGTCCTAAAGGGACACTAGAGTTTGGAACCTATTCTGAGTCCGACGCAACCGGAGGCAGGGCTGGCGCGACTGAACACAGCTCATGTTGCCCTGTGCCCTGCGCCTTCCTCTTGCGCCGTAGGTATGGGATGCCCTACATGACATCTCTCCCCTCCTTTACAAGCAGCTCGTCCTCGAGCTTGAATAAAGGGTATAACTGCTGAAATTGCTCAAGATCTTCCCAAGATGCACTTGTTGCGAGAGCACCTTCCCATTGTACCAAAAGCTGAATTTTATAACGGGCTACCCGAGACTTGAGGCCGTTCGCTGGCATCGGGCAAACTCGACCATACAAAAGAGGTGGTAGCGGTGGAGGACCAACATATGGTTTCAACATGCTGATGTGAAACACATCATGTATTTTTACACGGGCTGCCAATCATAAAGAATAGGCCACCATGCCGACCTTCTGAAGGACATGATACGGTCCAAAATATCAGGGACCCAACTTGCCATGGTTCGGTGGAGACAAAGAGGCCGCATGACAGTGATAGAGCCAAAGCCAAACCCATTGACCAATAGTAAATTCCAGCTCACGGTGACATTTGTCATACTGTTATTTGTAGATCTGTTCGACCTAACGTAATCAATCATGGATATCCAACAAAAACATATCCCTATCCCGGACGAGTTGCTTCACCGTCGGTAACAGTGTGTCACCCGGTTCATATGAACGCAACGATGGTTGTTCACGGTCGTACACAACTTTGAATGGCGAAGTATGAAGGAATGTCTGGAACAATGTGTTATAACAATATTCGGCCCATGGCACCTAACAGAGTCATTGCTTCGGCCAGTCCCCAGTCAAGCACCGTAGATACACGACGATGATTTTGTTGACTACTTCGGATTGTCCATCAGACTGAGGATGAAAAGCGGAGCTGAGATTGAGTTGAACACTGGCCAAACGGAAAAGCTTGGACCAAAAATTACTTGTGAACACCGGATCACAGTCACTCACAATGGAGGTAGGAATACCATGCAAATGAACAATCTCGTTAAAAAACATCTGAGCCACAGAAGAAGCTGTGTATGGATGAGCCAAGGGAATGAAGTGAGCGAACTTGGAGAAACGATCAACCACTGTAAGTATGACGCTTTTGCCGTGCACCTGGTGAAGACCTTCAACGAAATCCATAGCAATATCAACCTATAATATAGAAGGTACTACCAATGGTTGAAGAAGACCGGTCGTTTGCAAGTTCGCCCTTATTACGTTGACATATATCACATGCATAGACGAATTCTTGGACGAGGGAATGGGCATTCAGAACAAGTCGGCATGAAGGCGTTGAAATGTCTTTTGAACCCTTTCGTGACCAGTACCATGAGCTAGGTAAAATAGCCGGTAGCAATGTAGCTATAGCTGGAACATAAACCCGTTTGTTGTAGGTGACCAAGCTATCCACCAATGCCTAGGGACCTCGTTGGCGGCCGGCCACGATGGCATTGTGGATGTTTTGCATAGCCGAATCGTTGTTGAAATCGCGGCGGAGATCATCGAAGAGAGCAAACTATGGAGAGGATAATGCAATAGCCACAATGTGTAACTCGGTGTCCCGCCTGGACAATGCATTGGTGACCACATTTGTATTGCTTGGCTTGTATTCGACACCACAATCATAGTCAAGGAGTTTACTGACCCATTGATGCTGTCTAATCGTCGACAAACGCTAGTCAAACAAAAATTTCAAACTATAATGGTCAATGCATACCAAAATTTTACATCCCCGTAAATACAGACGCCAAGGCTTGAACAAGACCAATCAATTCTCTTTCGTAGGCCGCCAACCCCGCATGGCGCGTGTGATCAGCTGGCTGTAGTAGGCAATGGTGTCGGTGCCCCGATGCAATACCGTGCCAAATCCGTGTCCCGATGCATTGCATTCAACAATAAACTCCTTTGTAAAATCCAGCAGCTGCAAATGGGCGCCTATGTAAGTGTTGTTTTGAGAACCGCGAATGCGTCCTGAGCGTCGGGAGTCCAATGAAAAGCTTCACGCTTGAGTAACTATGTCAAAGGTGTCGCGATGGTGCCGAAATCACGTATGAACTTGCAATAATATCTTGCGAGGCCAAGAAGTCCCCTGACTGCCCGGAATGCTTGAGGAACTGGCCAAGTAGAGACAACACTTATCTTTGTCTGATCCACCGCGACACCGGCTGCTGAAACCACATGACCCAAATATGTCACAGTGGTCTCCCCAAAAGAAAACTTGGAGCGCTTTAAAAAAACAAGCGATGACGTTGAAGTGTTTGTAGGACGACGCGGATATGCTGCAGATGCGCAGACCATGAGGAGTTGTAGATGAGAATATCGTCGAAGAAAACCAACACGAATCGCCGAAGGAATGGATGCAAGACGATATTCATAAGAGCCTGAAACGTGGCCAGAGCGTTGGCTAGACCGAACGGCATGACAAGAAACTCACAGAGACCCTGATGACAGTGAAATGCTGTCTTCTCAATATCAGCCGAATGCATCAGCACTTGATGGTATCCCAAGCGCAAATCTAATTTGGTGAAAAATTTGGCACCTCGGAGCTCATCAAGTAGTTCGTCCACAACGGGAATAGGGAACTTGTCTTTGATGGTCTTATCGTTGAGGGCACGATAGTCCACGCAGAAGTGCCATGAACCATCCAACTTCTTGACCAGCAATACTGGAGATGAAAAGGTTGATGTATTAAGGCGTATAGTTCCTTGGCGAAGCATGTCGGTACACTAGCGTTCAAGTTCGTCTTTCTGTAATTGAGCATAACGGTAAGGTTAGACTGCAACGACATCCACCCCTTTCTTGAGATGTATGCGGTGACAAAGTTCCCGGACCGGCGGTAGCCTATGCGGTTCAGTAAAGAGGCCGCTGAACTCATCAAGGAGATTGTCCATCAACGTTGTTCCTGTACATGCCAAGATGCGCCCAAAGCGTGGGTGGGTCGGTAGGCTGTCGCACGATCGACGTCTGGCCCCAAGCAAAGGACATGGTCATGCAGGAAAAATCCCAAATGATCTGACCAAAAGTACCAAGCCATTGAACACCCAATATGACGTCAAAACCCTCCAATGGCATCGCATAACAATCCAGCGTGAAGTCTTCATCTGCCATGCAAACAACCATAGCACGGCAGAGACCCAAACAGGCAACACGATCTCCATTGGTCACTTTGACACTGAGTCCCGACCGAGGTCGTACTAGAACGCCGTCGGCAATGAAGTTATGACTGGATCCCGAACCGAGGAGGGCAACAAGTGAGCTGCAACCAATCTTGACCATGAGCTGCATGGTCTGGCCGGATTGAGGCTGAATGCCTATTAGTGCCGGGTGCAACGCCGACGTCCGGGTCGACGTCGTCGTCTGCGAGCTCTAGTTGAATTTTGATGACAAAAATATATTTACATCGGTGGTCGACGAAGAACTTCTCGTCAAAGTGGTAGCACAGCCCTTGGGAACGTCGTCGTTCGAGCTTGGCTGGTGACAGCGTCTAGCGGGTAAGATTGGCCGTGGTAGGTAGCGCGCTGATCCCCATGTCTTCCGGCATACCGAGGCCAGGGGCCGTGTTGGCGACGCTGCCCGAGCGCCAAGGTCGCCAAGATGGTGGAAGAACCGCTAGGGACGCCACCAGAGAGTGACGTTTGTAGGCACGCGCCAAACTCATCGCGGACTCTAAGGATTGCGGCGCTTGCAACTCCACATCGGTTTGAAGTGGTTGACCCAGGCCGGCTGTAAATAGCTGAATTTGTTGGTGTTCGGTTAACGGATCTGTGCGACATAAGAGGGCCAAGAATTGATCCAAAAATTCTCGTACAGTGCCTTTCTTGAGGAGGGCGATGAGCTCATCCAAGGAATTACTACGCAAGGGCGAACCGAAATGTGTATTAAACAACTCCACAAAGCGGCGCCATGATGGTGTCCCGATGTTGCGCTCCAAGCAATGGTACCACAATTGCGCCGAGCCGATCATGTGGATGGTGGCTAGCCAAACCCGATCTTCCTCCATTGTGTGTTGGCCCTAGAAAAATTGTTCACATCGATTAAGCCATGGAAGTGGATCATCTTTATCGTCGAACGTCAAAAAGTTGAGTTTGTGATAGCGAGGGACGCTACCACAGCTGACGTGGTGGCCATCTACCGTCAGTCAGAGAGCATGGAATCCGTCCCGGTCGTCATGCGCACGTCGATGACGGAGGCAGTCGGCGAGCCATGCAGGATCCGACACGGGCTGGGTAGCAGACCTTCAGCCGCCTAGAGTCGCGCATCGGTGATCATGTCTTGCTTGAGGTCGCCGGGAGGTTGATGGCGTCCTTGTTCCAGACGAGTGATGGCGCGCCCGTTGCTGATGATCGATGTCGCGGACGAAACCAGCCAGGCTATCGATCTTGTCGTATAGCCTAAGTCGGTCGGCCTCCATCTATTGCAACAGAGCGTCGAGCTTCTTGCTAACAGTATCCGAGCTATCTCCTTCGGACATAGTGATTTGAGCAACGGATGTCTCTAATACCAAGTTGTCACGTGTAGAAGTATTGGAGAGAGGATTGAAACGTAGGGGGTAGTCTCGTCGTGAGACATATTGGGACGGGGCCCTGGACCTCGACGACACGGCAAGGGAGCCATGGCGGCGCACGACTGCCGCGCGACAGAGGCAGGGGAGTCGCGCACGCGTGTGAGAGAGAGAGATAGATATGGGTTTTTTGATATTTTTTTCACACCAAAAAGAAGAGCGACTCTCCTCTTTAAATAGAGAAAAACCCTAACAATTTTAGACTAATAAACGAACTAAAACTCTATGTCTATTCCTAATCTAAACAAAGAGTCCCAAAAGGACACTAAATTTGCATAGAGTCCTAAAGGAACACTAGAGTTCGGAACCTATCCCGAGTCAGACGCAACCGAAGGCAGGGCTGACGCAACCGAACACAACTCATGTTGCCCCGTGTCCTGTGCCTTCCTCTTGCGCCGTACGTATGGATGCCCCACATGACATTCAGCATCTGCAGTGACTAGGAAAACACAAAGGCATCGCTTTCCTCCCAGAAAAGGACAACTTCAGTTTTGCAACGCAACCGAGAAAATATCCACGTGCCAAAAAAAAGAAAGAAAAAGGGTAAAGATATTATCGAATTTTTGTTGCTTCCACTACCCAGAGAAAGTTTCAGGAAAAAAGAGAAATTTCTCAGACTCTCATTTCTCCCGACAAAAGATAGGATAATGTCACTATCTCATCATCTTTACAAATACATCTGTAGTTGCACACTTGCACTAAAGAATGGATAGGGACAAATACGTATGGAAAATAGGAAAATAGGAAAAAGAAAAACAGGATGAACAATCTTAGATGAAATCACTCGAACACATCAGGCAATTCACAGGCAAAAACAGAAAGAACATGAAAAAGATTGAACAGTTCACGGAAAAAGCCTGTTCTAATTACTCTTACCACACATCCACCCCGGTAAAACCATGGGCAAGTAATAGACTAACAGGAATGGATGGTTCACCTCCCTTTAACAAATGCACAAAAAGAAACTGGAGAAAGCTATTGCTCCAAACAACTTTTTATTTTTTTAGTAACAGGGATCCTACGTCTATGACATCAAATTTAAATAATACACATCCTCCAAACAAAATGAATGTTGAATAATACACATCCTCCGATAACTAAAATGGAAGTAGAGATTAGTTAACTTGTAGCTATCATGGTAATAACGAAATTGCAACTCATCAGATACCATTTTGCAGGCTTCAAGTAGACTCCCACGACCTCAAATTTTAGAGGAAAAGAATCCAGGCATCACATTCTGCCTATAGTCTTTCAGGTAACACCCCACTAGCAGTTAGCTAGTTTGACAAGCAAATCGAGCATCTTCTGAAAGCAAAAGATGAGATGAAAAGGGATTGAATACATTGGAACAAAACTAGAATAAAGCTGTCAACGAAAAATCTAAGACTATATATGCTCAACAGGTGATAGGATACGCTCTATTGATCTAAAGGATGCAATTATTGCACTTTGTATGAAACACAAGCAAGTTCCTGCTGTGATATATGCAGTACAAACTGGATATGGCTTTGGAAGGGATTGGTGATTGATTGATAGGCATCACCAATTCAACATACTGGAAACAACACATACATAGAGTGCGACCCGGCTTAAGATATAGATATAGACAAAATGACAAGAAAACGAAAACATGATTGAATCAAAGCGTGACTTCTTAACCTCCGAACGCAACACGATCATTTTCATTGATTCAACACAGGATACACACATAAATAACTACACTTGCGAGATAGCTATAGTTACACAAAACACCTACAAATCTCAAATGCCACGAGATCCAATAATTGCTCAAAAGCTCCAGCTAAATGATACTAGATCACAATAGACACCACCAAATTTAGATGATCCATGCAAACAGCACAGTCAACTCTAGTACTCCCAGTATCCACAACCATTGATTTACTGCAAAACATGAATAATTGACGAGCTGATTCTCAATATCTCATCAAACCTCTCATCAAGAAGATTCCCGATTTCTCATCAAACCAGATCAACAGAATCAGATATAATCATCTTGCATTTAAATCTTACCCAGCTGACCCATCTACACCATATGCTGGCATGCTACTTCATGCTTAATCTACCCATCCCATCATCTAACTATATACTACATATGTAGCATCAAAACTGACAACAATTTGTGGCAGTGGACTCGGGCAAGACCACCAAGAATGCATGAGCAGATCAGACGTAGACACAGAGAATTCACAGGAAATAGTGATTCATATCCATTATTTGTTCCTCTTACTGCACTGTTATTACCATAAATATGATCTCACATCATACAGATATTAGAAACAGGCGAGTGAGCAAAATAGTGGAGTTACGGCTTAGATTTACTATACAAGCACGAGGACGCTCTCAGCGCCGGTGCCTCCAAGGACGGCTGTTCCGTCACCGTTGCCGGGGACGGCGCCCTTGGGGACGGTGACGACGAGCTCGCCCTCAGCGTAGGTGGCGGTGGCCATGGCGGGGCGGGTGCAGGGCGGGAGGCGGAATCGCCACCGGTCGAGCTCGAACGCGGCGGCACCGTCGTCGCCGCCAACGCCGGCGGACAGGTCCCGGACGACGACCTTGGTGACGCCGGGGTGGATCTCGATGGCGTGGGCGCGGGCGCCAGCGGAGGAGAAGCCGTCCGCAGCGGCGACGAAGCGGAGCGCCGCCGCGTCCTCCTCGACGGCGACGTCGGCGTCGGCGGCGAAGGGGAGCTCGAGCACCTTGGCGAAGATGTGCGGGAGGCGCCGCAGCTTCTTCCCGCCGCCGCCGGCTGCCGCGGCCACGGCGGCGCAGCGCTGCACGGCGATGGTGCGCTTCCGCGGGGCCGGGTGGACCCTCATGGCGCGCGGGCGCGGCTGCGTCGGGAGGAGAAGAGAAGGGAGACTCGAAACCCTAACTTTAGACGCGCGCGAGCGAGCGAGGAGGAGAGGGGAGATCGGAGGGGTGCTCTAAAATTCGCGCGCTCGATGCGGAGCTGGAGCTCCGTGCTTGTGCCGCGTGGGGAATTGTGGGGGAAGACGAGGCGAGGCGAGGCGAGGAGGAAATCGGTGGTAGTGACGACGAGAAGTCGGCTTGGCGTTGTTGCCTTTTAAGCTTCGCCTTTCTAATTGAAATAATTAATTATTTGCCACCGCAAATATGTAAATTTTATAATTTACTACTATATATATGGATGATATCTGGGTCTCATGACCATATGTCATTCACACATAAGTGGCAAATTGTAAATTGTAGAACTTTGACAGTGACAAATAATCAGATCTTCCTTTCTAATTAAGGGAAGAAAAGTGGAAGTGATGCCAAGATTAGAGAGTTTTTTTATTACCGATTTGGCACTATTAGCATATCGAATAGAAAAAGTAGTCATCTCTTCGAAAAGAATTGTAAAAATATCACTACAGAGCTGCGCGGACAGGACACGTAGCCAAGTCCATGCCCCAAGGATCCGAAACACGTCGCCCATGCCCCTAAGGGCATGACACTGCCCTGGGCTGGAATTCATGCTTTCGGTTGTCACCGGATTCTCGTTGTCTCCTACATGTGCGAAAAACCCGGCGCTTCAAGTGTGGGAGGGAATCAGATTCTGTCTCGTCGCTTCGCGGTCGTCCTTCGCGTGGCTATAAAACTCAGTGATACGCTCTCATTCCTCCACACCAGAACCATTCCGCTCTACGTAGAGAGAGAAAGAGAATCGATTGAGCGAGAGGCAGCGCGATCGGACGAAATTAGTTCTGATTTCGCTACCGATGTTAGGGTGTTTAGAGAAGTGTTCGGCGGACGTTTTAGTAGAGTTAGTTTGACATCAAGTGAAGATCTTCTAGAGTAGGTAATTTCTGTCATCTACACTATGTTTATGAACTGTGTAGTTAGTGTTAAAGTATTTAGTCGTATTTAATTAGCCGCAGTTAGTCAGTCGTAAATATTTAGTCGTAATTGAAATAGTAGTAATTAATTACTTTTATTTAATTAGTCGCAATTTATTTTGCAAATTGGTTAGTCGTAATTAATGTAGTCATAATTTTTACTCACAGTTATTTAGTCGTAATTAATTACTCGTAGTTTGTTAGCCGTAATTAAAATCCGTAACTAAAATAGTCGTATTTAATTAAACACAATAATTTAGTCATAATTAATTAGACTAAATTAAATATTATTAACAAATTAGTGAGCTTAATTTAAAAGTCGTAGTTAGTTAGTATTAATTAAAATAGTCGTAATTAATAAACCGTAATTAATTAGTCATAATTATGTAGTGGTAGTTAATTGGTCATAATTAATTAATCGCAATTTATTTGTCTTAATTTTTAACCATATTAATTAATTATAATTAATTAGTGTGGATATCATGGGGATATGTGCACGATCTTAGGATGATGTTACAATTGGCAATGTCGTTAACGGTTTATTGAAACACGAGTTTTCGTCAAAGTTTAATGTGATATCAGTACAGGTGCGGTCACACCGTGTGAGGACCCCCGGGTTATCTCCGTAAGACCGAGACTAAGCGTGGTCTTAAGGACATAACTCTAGGGCCTCAAGTAAATGGATTCCAACTTAACTCAATCTCAGTGAAAGACTTAACTACAAACTAGAGCCCCGACGATCATGCGCGTTGCTCCTCTGCGAGCACTACATGATTGTCGGTTCCCCAACGAGTCAAGCACTACACTTAGTGAGTTAAATAGGAAGCCACGAACAGCGAGTATGCAATCATATTGGCTCCCAAGATCAGCGACCAATATGCTCATACTCTTATACAACGTTGATCACATCCATACAACAAAGATACATAGATAGTTCAAAACACATACAACAGTAATAGTTAAAGTTTACATCTATTACAAAGCGGCCGATCGACCAAATTCAAATAAGAGTATTAAGTAGCAGCGAAGCAAGTAAATAAACCAAAATATCCAGCATGGTATGCCCCATAACCCATCGGCAACCGATTGGGAGTTAAATGATAGCATTACTCATTAAGCGTCGCCAAAGTCGGCGCTAACAAGCTCAACAGCTCATACACTTCCTCACTTGAAATTGTAGCAACGGGTTGAGTACAAAGGTACTTGCAAGTCTTACACAAATAAAAATTAGTTATGCTAGAGGTTGTTCCAAAGGATGGCTCATATTGGCTTAGTTTTGCAAAAGAGACGCAACACTTTACAACCTACACATACTAGTTTTTCAAGTGCCATTTCAAAATCAAATTTGAAGTAGAAGTAAAGCATGTGAATAAGTAGTAAATTGAATAACAAATGAATCATCCAAATAACAAAGTGGCTGTCCACTTTGATACAACAACACACATGAACATTCCATTCATGACCATACCAAATTATACCACAATTTTAATTCCAAGTCTAACAAGAAGCAGCCACAAACTCAAGCGGTCGTCCATAACCGCGGACATGGCTATTCGAATAGATTTATACCCTACAGGGGTGTACTACTTTACCCACATGACTTGATTAGCCCGTGAGCCTCCAAATGCCTCCGAATATAGCATACTTCCTATGGTATGCCTTGGTAAGATAAACCAAGACTTAGCATTTTTCAGCAAGTTGATATCATTGAGTTGACTCGCCCATGCGCGACGTAATCCCGTTTAAGTGTAGGCTACCCACCTACAACTAAACGGGCACGCAAGTTGTGCCGGAAATGCCGACTCAATTAATAAAGCTTAAAGAGGGCTCACCCTCACAATAAAGAATTGCAATTGGCACCCTTATGGAACATATATGCGATGGAACACATAAACGCCTCACACCACCGGTCATCAACTCAACAATACCAACCCCTTACTTAACTAAGCGGTGCCCATACACGCGTGTGATAGCACGGAGTTTTGCTTGAACCGTAGGTACCCAAAGTTCGGTCCTTAATTGTCCAGACAAGTCAACCACTTACCCAAATCTCGTGCACAAAGGCACCATCACTAACCATCACTTGTCCAGACCCAAAAGCTCATTTAAAATGATAAAATTTGACTCATAAAACAGATGCGAAGATCTGAAACAAAAGTATATAATGAAGTGGTGTTTATCCCATAATTGTCGGGTTATTCTCGACAATCAACTACCGGTTCTAGACTCGCATGGCTAAGCAAACCCGAACCATATATTTCAACCATTCTAACTTAAGCATGTGGTACTGGAATAATTCAAGTATAACCTCAATGAATTAGGAGATAACTAAACTACACATCACAAAAATAGCGACATTATCCAAAAATAGCATGCAAGCAATTATCATTGTACTAACTTAACAAAACTGGGATCAAATATGATGCAAAAGAAAAGTTCAAATGATGCTTTTCTTGCTGGTAGCTTAGCTGCTCTCCCTCAGTAGCGTATAAGTCAATATCGATAGGCTCGGGATCTATATAAATACAATACCGAATAAACATCGAGAAATACCCAAACATTCAAAATGCTAAAAAATGCATGATTTTTCTCCAGTAGGTAAATAACGATTTTATATGAATTTAGGTGAAAGAATTACTCCATTTGGATTTAGCATGTGGGAGTTATTACGATTTGAATTTTTAGCTTTCGATATGCCCTCTTTGAGTAATTTAATTATGAGGTCAAAATTTGTAGAGCAGTAGTGGAATTAAGGATTATATGGATAAATTTAGAATATTAATACAAGACCAGAACAGTTGAGTTTGTCTCATTTGGAATTTTCATGATTTAGTTATGAATTTCTAAAGTTATCAGCCTTTTTCTAT
This sequence comes from Phyllostachys edulis, assembly GCA_036346405.1. NCBI lineage: Eukaryota > Viridiplantae > Streptophyta > Magnoliopsida > Poales > Poaceae > Phyllostachys > Phyllostachys edulis. The sequence continues at coordinate 29,146,777 of CM070557.1, forward strand.
TGTAAAAATAATAAGTTTATGGATCATTTTCCATAATAATACTCTTTGCTACAGAGACATGTTTGAAACCAATTTTAATATAAAGTTCATTAAAAATGAAAATTACCAGAAGTGGTTTCATCCATTTTGGAGTTAAAATGAATTAGTTATGTATTTTTGAAGTTATACCTATTTTACAATGTGCAAATAATTTATTTTTTAATTTTCTAATTCATCCATTACTTTTCTCACCGGGAGTGCCTCTAGCCGTGGTCACTGACCAGAGGGCCCCGGGTCAACTATTGACTCGGTCAAAAGACCTAAACCGAACGCAAAAGAAGGCGTACTCTGCTGAATACGTTTTCCTAAAACCAAAATGTACTTTCTATCTAAGCCGATAAGAAATACGTTTTCCTTAAAGGAAAACACATTCCACCATTTTACACTATCACTTAATCGTCCATGGGCCCACATGTCAGTCTCTTAAGGCCAATCATTAATTAGTTTAAACCGGTTTTCCGACAGTAATCTTCGTCATTTAATGCTAATCATCGTAGTTAAAGCGTAATCACGCTGCTACAGTGCCGGTCGCGCGTCCGACAACGCGACCGTGCGTTTTCCTGGCGGCTCGCTGGCGCTACGCGCCACGGTGGAGCCGGCCAAGGCACGCATCTGCTCCGCAATAGTGCCGCGCACCTCTGGGTGGTGGTGGCGACACCAATGGCAGTCCGTACCGGCGGCTAGCCGGAGCTAAGCGATAGTGTCCAATACGGCAAATGTGCAAACAGCAATGTGAAGCTCCCCAGCGCAAACAAGCGGGTGCCACGGTGTCTAGGGACTATTAGCAAGCTACCTGAGCAAGAAGGAGAAGCGGAGAGAGCTTGAGTTGAATTGGCGACGGTGAGGTCCACGGCGACGCTTATGGCTCACGTGGAGAAGGCGACTGGAACAACAAGAAGACAAGTGAGTGTTTGGAGTAGCTCATCGACCATATAAGGATGCTTCATGAGCGAAGAATCGGTCAGAAGCTTACCAAAACCCAGTGGGAGACGAAGGGTTGGTCCAAAGGCCGAAAGCCCGATTTCTTCAAATTAACCAAACCCTGTCGTGCAACAACGAAATTGATTGAGGGGTTTTGATTAGCAAGTAAGGAGACACAAGGTGACGCGCAAGCGGGAGGTCAAAACTCACCGAAGACTAGAACGACACGGCGGCGTCCTCGGGTGCGCGCTCTGGAGAGGGCCGAGAGCACGACAATGGATTGAATGCTACAAGCAACCACAGGAGTTGAGGTTAGTAAAAATGGAGAGGTCGTCGAACATGGAGTCGAGCGGAACCATGCGGAGGAGACTCACCCGAGTAGAGAGCTCAAGCCAGCCTCTCTCCTCGGTCGACAGAGGAGAAGTGAGCTGCGTTGAAGGGGCAGAGGGGGTATTATCCCCGGGCGAGGGACGGAGCGGAGGCGGCGTTAGATGGGGAAGCTCCAGGAGTGGCCAACGACAGCGGCGGATTGATGGCGTCGAAGTGGCTGCTTCTGGCGCGTCGAGAAGCCCGGCCGCGCTGGGCGAAGCTCTCTGGCGAGGTCGAGGATGAAACCGACAGTGGGCCCGGCGTGGCAGCGACTTCGGTCTGCAGCGTCACTTTACCGAGTAAGTGTGTTGGCGGGCCGTTGGATCGATCCGACGGCTAAGATTGAGAGGGGAAGTTCGGACCGGCCGAAGGGGTACGCAATCTAAGCCGTTTGTTTCCCATCGGATGGCTCACGCTTGGTGCGGCTAGGGGGTTGGGTTGAGTCAGTTTGCTGAGTCGGACTCGAGCCCGATGAATAGTGCGGCTGGTTGGGTTTAGGGTTTGACTAAGATTTAAATGGTTTTCTCCACTTTGACCAAGGTGCTAAAAATAGAAATAAATTTTCTAAAATCTTGAAATAAATCATGGGGGTTCCTGGGAAGGTCTAGTGCCCATAAAAATTATTGAACACTACTTTTCATGATATAATGTGTATATAATAAATTCAAACTTAGTGTATGTCATCAAATGATGTTTGAATTTTCTCAAGGTTTAAACCAGTCCCAAAAATTTGGGAAAAATTGTATTAATTCATTATAATTACTATAGTATTTGAATAAATTATTTCTAGAAGATGTTCATAAGGTTTTGTTCCTATTTTCTTTTGGAGTTGAATTACAAAGTGTAGGTTTAACACTTGTTTAAGATTTTTCAAGTGAAATAATTTATGCAAAAGTTTGAAAACAATGATGCATGCTCATGAGATGCATAATAATTCTCTTTGTTAACTTGAGGATGTGACAAACCTCCCCCCTTACAAAAGATCTCGTCCCCGAGATCGGGTAGGGTGGAAGTTGGATAGAAAGGTTCTAAGGAATTACAGCAATTGTTGTTTTGATTTCCTTTAAAGATAGTGCTATGATACCTTACAAAGTTACAACACTTATAACATTTTTCTTACCGTTGCTTTGTTTAACCTTGCCTTTCTTGATATGAAGGCACTTCAAGGAAAAGGTCTGGATAGACTTGTCGGAATTGATCCTCACGTTCCCATGTAGCTTCATCTTCAGTATGATTACTCTATTGTACTTTGATGAACTTGATATTGCGATTCCTCGTCTTGCGTTCTGTTTCTTCAAGAATGCGGATAGGACGCTCCTGATAAGAAAGATCGGTTTGCAAGTCGAGTTCTTCCAACTCGGTCGCTTCGGTTGGGACACGAAGACACTTCTTCAATTGTGAAACATGGAACACATCGTGAATATCCGATAGTGACGGTGGCAATTCCAATTGATAGGCCACCGATCCCACTTTTGCTAGGATGCGGAATGGTTCGATGTAACGAGGTGCCAATTTGCCTTTGACTTGGAAACGATGCATTCCTTTCATTGGAGAAACTTTAAGGTAGACATGATCATTAACTTCAAAACTCAATTCTCGACGACGACGGTCGGCATAAGACTTCTGACGAGATTGAGCCGTTCGAAGTCGTTCACGAATGACACGAACTTGTTCTTCTGCATCCTCCACCAAGGTTGGACCATAAAATGGTCTCTCCTCGGCTTCAGACTAGTTCAAGGGTGTCCTGCAAGCTCTCCCATATAATGCCTCGAAGGGTGCCATTTGAATGCTTGATTGTAAGCTATTGTTGTAGGAGAACTCTGCAAAAGGTAAGCACTTCTCCCAATTCTTGCTATAGGACAACACACATGCCCGGAGAAGGTCCTCTAAAATCTGATTTACCCTTTCGGTTTGTCCATCCGTTTGCGGGTGGTAAGCGGAGCTGAAAGATAGACTGGTCTCCATTGCTTTATGAAGGCATCCCAAAAAAATAGGATGTGAATTGAGGGCCTCTATCCGACACAATCACTTTCGGGACACCATGGAGACAAACAATTCTTGAAATATAAAGCTCTGCTAACTTGTCTCCACGGTAAGTGGTCTTGACAGGAATAAAGTGAGCAACTTTTGTCAGACGATCGACAATCACCCATATGGAATCGGACCCAGCTTGAGTCCTTGGAAGGCCGGTGATGAAATCCATACCAACTTCTTCCCATTTCCACTTGGGAATGTGCAGGGATTGTAGAGTACCTGCTGGCTTCAAATGCTCAGCCTTGACTCTTTGGCATACATCACACCCGACAACATACTGAGCGATTTGTTGCTTCATTTGACTCCACCAAAGCCGTTTCTTCAAATCTTGGTACATCTTGGTCCTACCCGGGTGAATAGAGAACTTGGAGTCGTGAGCCTCTTTGAGAATTAGTTCTCTCAAGTTGCGATCGAAGGGTATTACCAACCGATTTCCGAAACAAAGGGCACCATGTGCATATTCTTTGAAGCATTTGGCCTTACCTTTCTTCATTTCTTCCCGGATCTTTGCTACTTCCATGTCATTCTTTTGGGCTTCTCTAATCTGGTCCTCAAGTGTAAAATTCACACTTAGGGCAGCAAGAGAACCTTCTTCAATTATCTCGGTGTGAGCGTTGCATTGCAAAGACACAAGCCCCGCCAGTAAAAGGAGTTACTGACAAACAGTTGCATTGAGATTTTCTACTCAATGCATCGGCCACCACATTAGCTTTCCTGGGGTGATAATGAAGTTCTATGTCATAGTCCTTGATCAACTCAAGCCACCTTCTTTGTCTCAAGTTCAGATCGGCTTGAGTGAAAATATATTTGAGACTCTTGTGCTCGGTGTAAACCTCGCAACGATTACCAATGAGGTAATACCGCCAAATCTTCAAAGCATAAACCACAGCTGCAAGCTCCAAGTCATGTGTGGGATAATTAGCTTCATGAGGTCTCAATTGCCTCGACGCATACGCCACCACTTGGCCCTCTTGCATGAGCACACAACCGAGCATGTGGCGAGATGCATCACAATAAATATCAAAGCCCTTATGAATATCAGGTAGGATGAGCACTGGAGCATTGGTCAGAAGATCTCTCAAGTTATGAAAACTTTCCTCACATTCCGCTGACCATTCAAACTTCTTTTCCTTCTTTAATAATTGGGTCATTAGTCTCGCAATCTTGGAGAAGTCCTTGATGAATCTGCGGTAGTATCCCGCAAGTCCAAGAAAACTGCGAATGTCGGTGACGCTCTTGGGTTGTTTCCAGTCAAGCACATCTTTCACTTTGCTTGGATCAACAGTGACACCACCCTTGGATAGGATATGACCCAAGAAACTAACTTCCCGAAGCCAGAAGTCGCATTTGCTGAACTTTGCAAATAGTTGATGTTGCCGAAGCTTTTCCAACACAAGTCGCAGGTGCTGCTCGTGTTCTGCATCGGTCTTTGAGTAGATAAGGATATCATCGATGAATACAACGACAAACTTATCTAAGTACTCCATGAAAACCGAATTCATGAGGTTCATGAAGTATGCTGGAGCATTCGTCAATCCGAAAGACATGACAGTGTACTTGTACAAACCGTAGCGAGTGGAGAATACTGTCTTCGGTATATCTTTAGCTCTAACCTTGATTTGATGGTAGCCCAATCTCAAATCAATCTTGGAGAAAACATGGGCTCCATTCAATTGATCGAACAAATCATCTATCCTTGGAAGCGGATATTTGTTCTTGATAGTGACCTCGTTTAATGGACGGTAGTCAACACACATCCACAAACTCTTATCCTTCTTCTTGACAAAGATAGCCGAACATCCCCAAGGCGAGGAGCTCGGCCTAATGAATCCCTTATCTTGGAGTTCCTTGAGTTGTGCTTTCAATTCAACCAACTCATTAGGAGGCATCCGATACGGCCATTTAGAAATTGGCGCGGTACCGGGCGCAAGCTCAATGACGAACTCAACTTCACGGTCAGGGGGCATGCCTGGGAGTTCTTCTGGAAATACATCGGGATAATCACATACCACTGGTACCTTATCCAATTCAATAGATGTACTAGCTTCCAAAGCATAAAGATGGGAATCGCCCACAAAAGGGGTAAAAACAACTAGACTGCCGTCTCCACTTGTGACTGAAATAGACCGTTGAGCACAATCGATCTTTCCCTGATTTTTGGACAGCCAATCCATCCCTAAGATCACATCAATACCCACTGAATTTATCACAATTAAATTCGCCAAGAAGTTGGTCTTTTGAATTTCCACCTTCACGTCCTGACAGACTTGATCGGTTTGGAAAACCGATCCCGGTGACTGAATTTGATAAGGTGGCTGAAGTTTAACTATCTCAAATTGATTAAGTGCAGCATATTCCCTTTTAATGAATGAATGAGATGCTCCCGAATCAAATAAAACCGATGCTGGACAAGAATTAACAAGAAGTGTACCCAAAACAACGTCCAGAGCGCCGCTTTCCTCCTCGGCAGTGACGTGGTTTACTCGACCACGTGCAGGGACCTGAGGAGGGGTAGATGCTGCCCTCGGAGGGGGTGAAGGTCTTGTCACAGCTGAAGGTGTAGGAGCTCGTAGGTCTGAGGCATCCCTCGCAGCTTGGCGAGGCACTTATCTGCATAGTGGCTCTGGCGACCACAATGATAGCACGTGACATTAGGCCTGTAGGGGCTGCTATTTTGGGAGTTCTTACCCCCATTGAACCGCTGTGCCGCAAGAAAAGAAGCCTGTGGAGATGCCGAGGAAGTCCTCGGTGGCACTGGAGCTTGATAACGAGATGCCTGGGGCGGTCGGTCCGCCGGGAAAATCGCCGCTCATTGCACCTCGAGCTGCTTTCTTCCTCTTCTTGACTCCTCCATGGTCACTCTTGTGCTCCACCACAATAGCCTTGTTCACCATGTGCCGAAGTTCTTGGAAGTCATGTCTGACTAGAGCCAATCAGATCTCCTCAGTCAAGCCATTCATGAAACGGCTCTGGCGGCGGGCGTCGGTGGAGACATCATCAGGGGCATAGCGAGCCAATGAGTTGAACTCGTGAAGGTACTCGGTGACAGTCTTCTTTCCTTGCTTCAAAGCAAGAAACTGCTGCTGCTTGATGGACATAACCCCATCAGAATATGGGCCTCCTCGAAAGTCATGCGAAATTGTTCCACGAAGAAGCGTCTCCGTCGAGTTGCATGGCGGAGAAGTTGTCCCACCATCTTGTTGGCGGCGCCCTCGGTGATAGGTGGCGAAGAGTACCCTCTCAATGCGGTGCACCGAGCAATAGCTAGCTTCTTCTCAATGTCCATGACCAATCTTGGCCTCCATTGGGTCCTCGGTGCGCAAAGGTTGGAGGGTTAGTCCGTGAAAGTTAGCGAGACCTCCATGAGCTCTATGATTCCCACCTCCGCCATCGCGGGCAGAGCAGGAGAGGTGTTGCAGCGATAGCCTCGAGGATCTGGTGCAGTCCATACGGTTCCTCTCTATTTGAGCCAACACTTCCGCCATGGTAAGAGGCGGTGGAAGTGTTTCCTCAGTGTGCGACCCAGTGATGATCTTTGGTGAGAAGATTCACCCAATGCGATTGAACGCGATTCTAAGGGTGGAGACCCTCATCACGCCAAGCGCCTCGGCGAGTGTTGGGACTGTCATCTGTAGTGACATGGATGGTTAGAAAATTTAATAAGTTATACATAAGCATGCATAATGATAAATATACAAAAATACGCAAGAACATAACACCAAATGGGGGTACCAAGGCACTAAGGCCAGTACAAGATCCAATAAAACCTTTCATAGAGTTCTGGTACAATTACATTGATTAGCCCAAAGGCGAATGGTAACTGCCCGAAATAAAAGTTCTTGTAAACAACACGAAGGTTCCAACAATTACTAGGCTATTACAAGAATTTCAAAGATACCTGCATCGCTGAGCACATGACAGGACAGCGAGCTTACTACCCTAACATCCTAGATATTGTTCCAGTCAAAGTTCACCGGAAACTCGTCAAGTAGATGACATCCAGGGGATCCTGTATCATCGGGGTCCCCTAGGTTAGGGAGGTGCAAAGGTGATCCTATGCCATTAACATGGCCTTCTACTACGGGAAGGCGATACTCTAGCGGCGCAGAAAGGTAGGGGGAGATCACATTAGCGCCATATAGCACATCAGTATGAATAAGCCTCATATCATGCATGAGTCGCAGGTGCTCCTGAGCTATGATGAGACGGCGCCGCGTCTCCCACAACTCATGCACGGTGCAACAATGCATCAAGTACATAGTGTGCACCAGCCTCGCCAATTGTCAAACTTGGGGATCCTCCCCGAACTGAATCCTGGCGAACCTGCTCACTTCCCCAACATGTGCTTGCATGGGGAAATGGTCATAGGGCGGCTGAGACAGCTCGGTCAAATCATAGCGAAGACGACTTATGGCCACTCGAGCCACTTCCTGAAGCGCCATGGCCTCAGAAGTGCCACGTGCCTGAAATCGATATGGGATGCTTCTAGTAACACACCAAGCAATGATGTCGGCTACGGCCAGGTACTCCTCCATTCTTGGCCCTCGGTCTCGTCGATAGATGGAGTACGTCGGCTGGTAGGTGAAGTTGGCCCTCCACATCATATCTCGTAGTAACTTCGGGTATCCTCCCACATTCTCAGCTTGAGTCTCCCGAACAAGGTATTGAGGATTCATCTAAAGGACAAGAAGGGCAAGGTAAGTTAGTTTTGCAAATCAAAACCAGAATAAGGTAAGAAATGATACTAAGATGGATAAGGAATAAAAGATATCCATAACTTAAACTTTCCAAAGTAATTTTGATAACTTAAAAATATTTTGACCAAGAGACTTGCTAAACTTAACGCCCATGCTATCTCTAACCTACAACAAGATGGCTCGATATCAATTTGTGAGGACCCCTGTGTTATCTTCGTAAGACCGAGACTAAGCGTGGTCTTAAGGACATAACTCTAGGGCCTCAAGTAAATGGATTCCAACTTAACTCAATCTCAGTAAAAGACTTAACTACAAACTAGAGCCTCGACAATCATGCGCGCTGCTCCTCTGCGAGCACTACATGATTGTCGGTTCCCCAACGAGTCAAGCACTACACTTAGTGAGTTAAATAGGAAGCCACGAACAACGAGTATGCAATCATATTGGCTCCCAAGATCAGCGACCAATATGCTCATACTCTTATACAACGTTGATCACATCCATACAACAGCATACATAGATAGTTCAAAACACATACAGCGTAATAGTTAAAGTTTACATCTATTACAAACGGCCGACCGACCAAATTCAAATAAGAGTATTAAGTAGCAGCGGAAGCAAGTAAATAAACCAAAATATCCAGCATGGTATGCCCCATAACCCATCGGCAACCGACTGGGAGTTAAATGATAGCATTACTCATTAGCGTCGCCAAAGTCGGCGCTAACAAGCTCAACAGGCTCATACACTTCCTCACTTGAAATTGTAGCAACCGGGTTGAGTACAAAGGTACTTGCAAGTCTTACACAAATAAAAATTAGTTATGCTAGAGGTTGTTCCAAAGGATGGCTCATATTGGCTTAGTTTTGCAAAAGAGACGCAACAATTTACAACCTACACATACTAGTTTTTCAAGTGCCATTTCAAAATCAAATTTGAAGTAGAAGTAAAGCATGTGAATAAGTAGTAAATTGAATAACAAATGAATCATCCAAATAACAAAGTGGCTGTCCACTTTGATACAACAACACACATGAACATTCCATTCATGACCATACCAAGTTATACCACAATTTTAATTCCAAGTCTAACAAGAAGCAGCCACAAACTCAAGCGGTCGTCCATAACCGCGGACATGGCTATTCGAATAGATTTATACCCTACAGGGGTGTACTACTTTACCCACATGACTTGATTAGCCCGTGAGCCTCCAAATGCCTCCGAATATAGCATACTTCCTATGGTATGCCGGCCGGGTAAACCAAGACTTAGCATTTTTCAGCAAGTTGATATCATTGAGTTGACTCGCCCATGCGCGACGTAATCCCGTTTAAGTGTAGGCTACCCACCTACAACTAAACAGACGCACGCAAGTGTGTGCGGAAATACCGACTCAATTAATAAAGCTTAAAGAGGGCTCACCCTCACAATAAAGAATTGCAATTGGCACCCTTATGGAACATATATGCGATGGAACACATAAACGCCCTCACACCACCAGTCATCAACTCAACAATACCAACCCCTTACTTAACTAAGCAGTGCCCATACACCGCGTGTGATAGCACGAGTTTTGCTTGAACCGTAGGTACCCAAAGTTCGGTCCTTAATTGTCCAGACAAGTCAACCACTTACCCAAATCTCGTGCACAAAGGCACCATCACTAACCATCACTTGTCCAGACCCAAAAGCTCATTTAAAATGATAAAATTTGACTCATAAAACAGATGCGAAGATCTGAAACAAAAGTATATAATGAAGTGGTGTTTATCCCATAATTGTCGGGTTATTCTCGACAATCAACTACCGGTTCTAGACTCGCATGGCTAAGCAAACCCGAACCATATATTTCAACCATTCTAACTTAAGCATGTAGTACTGGAATAATTCAAGTATAACCTCAATGAATTAGGAGATAACTAAACTACACATCACAAAAATAGCGACATTATCCAAAAATAGCATGTAAGCAATTATCATTGTACTAACTTAACAAAACTGGGATCAAATATGATGCAAAAGAAAAGTTCAAATGATGCTTTCCTTGCTGGTAGCTTAGCTGCTCTCCCTTAGTAGCGTATAAGTCAATATCGATAGGCTCGGGATCTATATAAATACAATACCGAATAAACATCGAGAAATACCCAAACATTCAAAATGCTAAAAAATGCATGATTTTTCTCCAGTAGGTAAATAACGATTTTATATGAATTTAGGTGAAAGAATTACTCCATTTGGATTTAGCATGTGGGAGTTATTACGATTTGAATTTTTAGCTTTCGGTATGCCCTCTTTGAGTAATTTAATTATGAGGTCAAAATTTGTAGAGTAGTAGTGGGATTAAGGATTATATGGATAAATTTAGAATATTAATACAAGACCAGAACAGTTGAGTTTGTCTCATTTGGAATTTTCATGATTTAGTTATGAATTTCTAAAGTTATCGACCTTTTTCTATTGTAAAAATAATAAGTTTATGGATCATTTTCCATAATAATACTCTCTGCTACAGAGACATATTTGAAACCAATTTTAATATAAATTTCATTAAAAATAAAAATTACCAAAAGTGGTTTCATCCATTTTGGAGTTAAAATGAATTAGTTATGTATTTTTGAAGTTATACCTATTTTACAATGTGCAAATAATTTATTTTTTTAATTTTCTAATTCATCCATTACTTTTCTCACCGGAGTGCCTCTAGTCATGATCCTTGACTGTGAAGGGCCTGGGTCAGCTGTTGACTCGGTCAAAAGACCTAAAGCGAAGCAAAAGAAGGCGTACTTTCTGCTGAATACGTTTTCCTAAAACCAAAATGTACTTTCTATCTAAGCAGATAAGAAATACGTTTTCCTTAAAGGAAAACACATTCCACCATTTTACACTATCACTTAATCGTCCATGGGCCCGCATGTCAGTCTCTTAAGGCCAATCATTAATCAGTTTAAACCGGTTTTCCGACAGTAATCTTCGTCATTTAATGCTAATCATCGCAGTTAAAGTGTAATCACGCCACATTTCTGCTTTGCCGCAAGATCCGACAACGCGATCAAGGCGTTTTCTGGCGGCTTTGGCGCTTCTGGCGCCATGGCGAGCCGCCAAGGCACGATATCTGCTCGCAATAGTCTGCGCGCCTCTCGGGTGGTGGTGGCGACACCAATGGCGTCCGTCTCGGCTGCTGGCGAGCTAAGCGGCGGCGTCCAATACGGCAAATGTGCAAACAACAATGTGAAGCTCCGCAGCGCAAACAAGTGGGTGCCACGGCGTCTAGGGACTATTAGCAAGCTACCTGAGCAAGAAGGAGAAGTGGAGAGAGCTTGAGTTGAATTGGCGACAGTGAGGTCCACGGCGGCGCTTACGGCTCACGTGGAGAAGGCGACTGGAACAACAACAAGACAAGTGAGTGTTTGGAGTAGCTCATCGACCATATAAGGATGCTTTATGAGCGAAGAATCGGTCAGAAGCTTACCAAAACCCAGTGGGAGACGAAGGGTTGGTCCAAAGGCCGAAAGCCCGATTTCTTCAAATTAACCAAACCCCCGTCTGCAACAACAAAATTGATTGAGGGTTTTGATTAGCAAGTAAGGAGACACAAGGTGACGCAAGCGGAGGTCAAAACTCACCAAAGACTAGAACGACACGGCGGCGTCCTCGGGTGTGCGCTCTGGAGAGGGCCGAGAGCACGACAATGGATTGAATGCTACAAGCAACCACAGGAGTTGAGGTTAGTAAAAATGGAGAGGTCGTCGAACATGGAGTCGAGCGGAACCATGCGGAGGAGACTCACCCGAGTAGAGAGCTCAAGCTAGCCTCCCTCTCCTCGGTCGACAGAGGAGAAGTGAGCTACGTTGAAGGGGCAGAGGGGGTATTATCCCCGGGCGAGGGACGGAGCGGAGGCGGCGTTAGATGTGGAAGCTCCAGGAGTGGCCAACGGCAGCGGCGGATTGACGGCGTCGAAGTGGCCGTTCTGGGCGCGTCGGAGAAGCCCGGCCGCGTGGCGAAGCTCTCCTGCGCGAGGTCAGGGACGAAACCGACAAGTGGGCCCGGCGTGGCAGCGACTCAATGCGCACGCGCGTCCACCCGAGTAAGTGTGTTGGCGCGGGCCGTTGGATCAGATCTGGACGGCTAAGATTGAGAGGGGAAGTTCGGACCGGCCGAAGGGGTACGCAATCTAAGCCATGGACAACCGCATGTCTCCTGTGCCCACACACACGCCGCCCACTCAACCGCCCCATCCGCGACGCCCACCTCCCCACTCACGCGCCCACCCACGCCGCCCACCTCCCACCCTCCTCTCCGTCCCCGCCTCTGCCCCCGCTCTTCTCTTCTCCTCGCATCTCTGCCCCCTTCCCCGCCACCGCCGCCCCCTCTCCTCCTCTCATCTCATGACACCGCCAGATCCCGCGCCGCCAAGCCCGAGGACGGCGAGAGAGGAAGACGACGGCGACGGGGCACCCTGGGGAAAGGCCGGATCCGGCGGTGCCACTTGCCTCCCACTCTCCTGTCTGCCCCCATCTTCGTCTCCGCCCCCGCTCCCTCCCCCGCCACCGCTGCCCCCTCTCTCTTCTCATCTACGCCACCGCCAGAATCCGCCGCCAAGCCCGAGGACGCGAGAGAGAAGATGACAATGACGGGCATACTGGGAAAGGCCGGATCGGCAAAGGCGCTCGGGATGGTGGGATCCGGTGCGATAGCTAGCATGCCTCGCCGGGAAAGGCGGATCTGAAGAAATTTTGCAAGCGGTAAATGTTCTCTGGGGTGGGCGCCATTCCACTTCCTCGACTTTGGAGTGCCGGGAGCGGTTCACGAACTTTGCCCCGAGGCAGCGACCACCCATGACCACGATGTCCGTGGCATGCCAAGGGCTGCCGGTGGCATGAGCGTTCACAAGGTGTTCGACCTCGCATGCGTTCACGCAGTTGTTCATGTCTCCAAAGGAGTTTGAGTGGATGCCCTATGGATTTAGCAGCTTTGCTCTGCCACCTGAGAAGGGTGGTTGTTGGGTCCATGGCCGGGATTTATCAAGAAATAAACGAATGCTATCCTTTGCACAATGTTTGCGTGCTTGTGAGCTTGTGGGCATCTGCTGCATTGAGCAGTACCATCCACATTTAGGCTTGATGTTGTTCTTTGCACTTCATCAGTGTCTGCTACCTGCTTCCATTTCTAAATGCTAAAATCATTACAGGTGCTCCTGTTGGTCGAGACTCACAGACTATGTTTGGTTCCTTCATAAGGCCTGCTAAAAATGAGGAAATCATGGCTTCCCATTTCTGATCCAAACAGGTAATTTAGTTGAACACCCTCAATCGTTTCCAAACCAGGACAAAACCTCCATCCGCACAATTAATACCTGAAATTGTCGTTGTTAGACAACACCAAATGTACAAGTGAAGAGGCTATATGCATAATTGATATTTACTATGCCCTGTAATTGTTTTATATGTGCACTTGTTGTCAATAATCATGTTTTTTTTTCAATGGCAGAATTGTTCATTAAGGAAAAGGGATGGGTTGTGGATTTTACTGATAAAACTACTCTGTTCTCTGCATGTGTCTTCCATTTGTTTACTTTCCCGTTCATATATGCATCAACCATTGCGCTCAACTTCTTGTTGATTAGGATTTGGTTGCTTGGTTACACGATAGCAACTAATGAACTTGTGTGATCTCCAGATGAAAGTTTGGAAGCTTGTCCGGGGGGCAGGGCGGGGGGTGGGGGGGTGGTACTTCAATTCGTTTGCGAGGAAGGTAACTTCACACTCTTTCGTCCACCAAACGCCCTTTTTCAAAAAAGCACATTAGTTTTGTCACTTGTTCTAACCGACGACCAGAAGGCCAAGCTGAAGGATGTTCTTGCTTAACCCCTCCCAGTTTTCACTCTTATGCTTGAGGTGGGCGACTACTTCATGGAAATTTTCCAACTAGCTTGCATGGGAAGAAGCAGCGATGTTGTTGTCTTTCTGGGTGTGATTTTGCATTGGTAATACTAGCAGGTCAGCTTTTTTTTTTGGCTTTTGTTTGTTTTATGCCCTTAACAATTGCTTTGAGTGTAGTATTATAAAGTACAATGAACTATATCAAAATATTTGTCTTCTTTGGAATACATTGATCATAGAATTGTAGTTATGCTCTCCAAGCTGTATTCTTGATGGCTATTATATAACAAAGATTTCGCTTTTTGCTTGGTGAGCAACTATGATGGTTACATCAACAGTGTGTTAAATCCACTTTCTTGTATGTTCGTCCACTTCTTTGCTATGTTTTTTCCTTCTCGGTTCTCAAGAATTCATACGGATATTTTGCTTTGCTAGAACTACTCAAAAGTAAATATGTAAATTGTTAGTGAGAGGACGAGATGGTAGATAGGTTTGGAATGGTAGGAATTTATGTTAAGGATTACTGTTATGGGAAAAATCAACTTTCTCTTTTTTTGTTGGCAAACTCTACTCTTTTTTTGGTGCTGCGAATGATATCTTAAGCGAAATGTTTTCTATTACCAACAGAGGAGCGACATGCTATATAAGCTACTTGACAATAACCGAACTAACATTTGCACCATTGCTTATTCAACACGGAGGTGAGAACACCACAGATATGCTTGATTACCTTTCTTTGCATTACTCATGAATCATGATTGGTCTTGTTTTGCTTTCTGAAATTTCAGTTCATAGAATAATTGACAATCTTTGCCTATTAGTCACAAGAAATCCAGATATTACCTGAATTGCTTTTTAGAGTTTCTATCAACTGAATAAATATGAATGAAAAGTCATTTTATCCACCGGCACAACACATAAATTTTACCTTAATTGTTTTTAGTTTGTGAGTCTCAAAATTTGGAATATTATTCATGTCTGATACATGGATTTCATGCAGGATAGCTGATACTCCAATGTACTTTATCTTCGATGGGAGGATGGCCTTCAAGGAAACAACGACGAGAGTTTCCTTGTCCTCATCAATTAGCTTTTTTTTAGATAATGGTCACGTGCAAATGACAACCATGCACTATTTGAAGGGCAGTCAAAACTGCTTTGCTCGAAATGTAATGTTTTTTTTCTTTTAGACTTTGCAGATGCCGATTATCAAATATTGAGCGGTACAACTCTGGTGATCGTACTATTTCTTGATGTTAGTTGTCTAGGTTCTGGAATCAGTAGAGCTTGATACCTGAATTTTGTTTTTTGACACTTCATTTTGAAGAGCATTAACTGAACTTTGCTATTCTGTTAGTTCCATACATCTTTGTGTAACAGCTTAGTACATTTTATATGAAATAGAAGTAGTAGTTTGAGATAAATTAAATTATTCATTTATGATTTGTTCTCACACTGACCGCCTTGTACTAGTATTTGCTGTTCCGTAGCAATGCACGAGCACTTAGCTAGTTAGGGTTAATGCTTCTAGAAGGTCTAAGCCTCCACTATAAATAGAGGAGGGAGGTGGCTGCACCCCCTTCAACCCTTTCATTGTTTTGAAACCCTAGTTTGCTTAGGGAGAGGATTAGTGGAGGTTAGGGTTCTAGAGTGTTAGATTTGATTTCGTGCTCATGTATTGAGTCTTTGTCCTCCATTGACGGAGTGGCTATAAACCAATACCATATCAAATCAATCCAAAGAAAGTTCTCTCAAAGATGAGTCTATTTGCTCTTTTTCTCTCTATTTGGTGATTTGGGGTCTTTCTTTGATCCGTGAGTTTTTGCTTGGTTTCTTGCCTTGATCTAACTTGCTGTGACATGTGGGAACCCATCTAGGATCATCTTGATCATCAATCACCCACGAGCAAGTCTCTAGATCGTATTTCGTTTTTGACTCGGTTTTGGAGCACCCTTTGTTCAAACTGAAAAAGATAGAAACTTTGGCATGGATCTCTGTGATCTTGGATTAGAATAGGTTCCTAATATCTTTAAGAAGGTGTGGTTCAAATTTCGTGGAGTTTGGCCTTACGGATCAAAAGTTAGACCTATTTGAGTTTTGGTTTTTGGGCTGTTTGTGTTGTTCATCGTGCCTGAGGTTAGTCCGAGCTTTTGCCTGAGGTTAGTCCGGCCTGAGGTTAGTCCGAGCTTTTGCTTGAGGTCAGACCGCACGTCTGTTTAGGGTTTTGCTTTTTGCTTTGGAGATTTTGGTTTGGATTCAATACAAGTCTTCCGCTGTACTTGTAGATTGATCTTCATAGCTTTATAGCTATTGGAGTGACATTCGTGTTGAATCCGATCTTTGTGAAAAAGTGAGCATGCTCCTATTCAACCCCTCCTCTAGTTGCCTTTTCGGTCCAACAAGTGCTATCAGAGCCCGGTTAGTTCAATCTTGATCTTAACCGGTCATTGAACTTGGCGATGGATAAGTACTCGACCAAACTGCATGTCTTCGATGGGCTCGACTATGCCTATTGGAAGAATCACATGCAAGTCTTCCTTGAGAGCGAAGGACAAGCTATATGGGAGGTTGTTTGAGCCCCGCTCGTTTTGCCCGAAGTTGCTTCGCCGGCTTCAACAGTCCTTTTGGCTAACAACAACAAGGTAAAGAACCTTTTATATGCTGGGCTTGGTAGACAGGAATATGATAGGATTTGCAACCTTGCGACCGCACATGAGATTTGACACACCCTCAAAACTTACCATGAGGGATCGTCTCAAATCAAGCAAGTGCGCCAGACGGTCTACAAGCGAGAGTATAACAAATTCGAGATGCGTCCTGGTGAGAGCATCGATGACGTTTCTACTCGCTTCAACAAGGTGATCAATCAGATGAGAGTTGTTGATATTGAGTACTCTCAATTTGAGAATGCCCACCTCTTGGCTGCAATCAACACCAAGGAGTGGGAGATAAAGGCTACTGCTATTGAGGAGAACGTCGATCTCTCTAGTCTCACTTTGGAGCTACTTTATAGCAAGCTCAAAACTCATGAGATCAAGAGAGGTAGTCTTCCTAAGAATGATAACATGGCTTTGGTGGCTGATCCTCTCAAAGGGACTCCTAATGGTTCTTCTGAGTCTTCTTCTGGCTTTTCTCTTGTGTATTTATCTGCTATTCAAGGAGAAGAGTTTGAGAGTCTTCCTGAGGCTGATTTAGCTCATTTAGTCAATAAAGTCACACAGGCATATAACAATGTTAGAAACAAGAAGAGATGTGGCCCTGTGACGTGCTATGAGTGTGGAGAGCTATATCATATCCGGGCAAACTACCCCAAGCTAAAAGGTAAGAACAACCACAAGGAGGAAAAACCAGCTTGGAAGAAGTCCCAAGGGAACAAGCCCAAGTACAATACTGCCAAGCTCATGAAGGCCGCTCATCGGGTCCTTGCCGCTTTTGGAGAGCAATCCATGAGCGATGTGGACTCCGGGAGCAAGGAGGACAAGGAGGAGGAGCTCCCTCAAGACAAGAAAGGGAAGGCCAAGTACTTCACCGGCACGTGCTTCATGGCCGACTCCGTCGACATCGATGACAACGATGAGGTACCTCTCTCTTATGATGTTCTTTCTGCTAGATGCGACAACATGTTTGAGCAACTCAAGAATCAGGATAAGGCATTAGAATTTACCATGGCTAGGAACAAGGACTTAGAGTCACAAGTAGATAATCTGACGTTAGAACTTGCAAATGCTAAGACTCTTAAATCTGATGAATGTTCATCTTGCCATGCTTTACATTCTGAATTTGCTAAACTACAATATGCTCATGATATTGCTTTACATCAACTTGAAAATGCTAGGACTGAGCTAATTGATGTCAAATCTGCTCCCTGCGAAAAATACTTAGAGTCTAGCAAGTTGGATGCTTCTGGTAATGTTAAATCTAGCTTTTGCTCTTTCTACATAAAATGTGAACATGAAGTTAAGGACATTTTAGAAGCAGTTAGAGCTAAATATGCCAATCTTAAGGACACAATTGAGTCTACACCTTATGCCTCATGTGCAGCCTATAAGCTTGAAGTTGCTCATCTTAAAGAGAAACATACTAGAGCCATTAAAACCAAGACTTGTGAATCATGTGTTAACTTTGGAAAAGAAAATGCCTACCTTAAGGACACACTAGAATTTTTTTTCTAAAGATAAGAAACAGTTAAACATGATTCTGGACACGTCTAAAACTCCTTATAAAAAGCAAGGTTTAGGATACAACTCTGCTCAGGACAAATCCAAGCCTAATGCCATTTAGGTCTTGAAAAATGGCTTAGTTGAATTCAAAACCCAACTTGCAAAAACTGTTTTTAAATCTGCAGGGTTTGTCCAACCTTCTTTTGAGGCAAAAGGTGCTTCTCCCAGTGGTACCAAATATCATTGCACCTATTGCAAGAAGAGTGAACATTTGGTAGAGTTTTGTTGGCGTAGGTTGAAAAATGCTAGGAGAAATATTGCTAGAATTTCATCTCATCAACCTAGAGCTTTTATGAGACATGGTCACTTAGAAAATAAGAAACCTGGACTAGGATTTGTTTCACATGCTCATCATGTTCCTAGATAGGATGCTTCTCTTGTTAAAGTAACTATTACTCATAATAGAACTCCTAATAAAATCAAGGATAGCACTTCTGCTTTGCATACTACTAGCAGACGTGTGTCTCAGTATTGGGTTCCCAAATCGCTTTTAACTAGCCCCAGTATTGAGGCACATCGATCTTTTGTGCCTTGATTTTCAGGATCGCCGCGGAAGGAGGAAGAACACGTGGCTCGTTGACTCCGGCTGTTCACGTCACATGACTGGAGACTCAAGATGGTTCATTTCCTTCATGCGGTCGACGGGTGATGATTTTATCACCTTTGGAGATGATACACAAGAGCGAATTGAAGGAACGGGATGAATCAAGGTGAATAATAGATTCATCTTGAAGGACGTAGCTCTTGTGGACAAGCTAAGGTACAACTTGCTTTCTGTTTCGCAGCTTCTTGATGATGGCTACGAAACTCGTTTTAAGAAAAATGCATGTCATGTGCTTGATTCTGTCGGTGAGCTTGTTTTTGGGATTTCTAGAGTTGGTAGAATCTTTGGAGCTGATTTTTCTGAATCTCTTGCTGGATCTCTCAAGTGTTTAATTGCATCTTCTTTTGATATCTGGCTTTGGCACCGACGTTTGGGGCACATTGGTTTTGATCATCTGACGCGAGTTAGCGGCCTTGATCTCATGAGAGGTTTGCCTAAACTCAAAACCATCAAGGATGCTGTATGTGCGCCCTGTAGGCATGGCAAGCAAGTTGCTGCCTCTCACCCTTCATTGACTATGGTCATGACTGATGGACCAGGACAGTTGCTTCACATAGATACTGTTGGTCCTGCTAGGGTTCGGTCAGTCGGTGGCAAATGGTACATTCTTGTCATAGTCGATTATTTTTCGAGATATTCTTGGGTGTTCTTTCTTGCTTCGAATGATGAGGCTTTTGATCATTATCATGATCTTGTTCTTCGTTTGGCTTCTGAACTTCCTGGTGCCTTGAGAGCGATCCACAGTGACAATGGCACAGAGTTCAAGAATGTTTCTTTTGCCTCTTTTTGTGCTGAGCGCGGTATTGAGCATCAGTTCTCCACACGTCCCTCAGCAAAAATGGCGTTGTGGAAAGGAAGAACAGAACCTTAGTCGAGATGGCTAGGACGATGCTAGATGAGTATAACACACCGAGGAGGTTTTGGGCCGAAGCTATTGCTACAGCTTGCCATATTTCAAACCGTGTCTTCTTGAGACCGTCTTTGGGCAAGACTTCTTATGGGCTTCATTTTGGTAGAAAACCCTCAGTCTCTCACTTTCGAGTCTTTGGATCAAAGTGTTTTATTCTTAAAACAGGGAACCTAGATAAATTTGAATCAAGGACTTGTGATGATTTATTTCTCGGTTATCCTGCTCATTCGAGGGGTTTTCGGGTTTTTAATGTTGAAACTAACATTGTCCAGGAGACATGCAATGTCACTTTTTGATGAGACTAGCCTTGGAGCTAGATCCAATGTTTCAGGTGACTTACAGGTGACAGAGAGTATTTTTGTTGAAGAAGAAGACGAGGATGATTTCGATGCTGCTCCTCCACATGTTGCTGATGCTCCTTTCCAAGCTCCAGAACCTGTGACGACTGCTTCACCTCCAATTAAGGCTCCAGCTGCATCTTCTTCATCAGCAGTACCTGCGGAGGTTGAGGAGATGCTATCTCCCCAATGCGCTCCACTGCATATTCAGAAGCAACACCCACCGGATCAGATGATTGGTAATCTTCATGAGCGAGTCACTCGCTCCAGGTATCATGATCTGAGTCTTTTCTCTCACTCTGCATTTGTAGCTTCTTTTGAACCACACGATATATCACATGCTTTATCTGATTCTAGCTGGGTCAATGCCATGCATGAGGAGTTAGAGAATTTTGAAAGAAATAAAGTTTGGAACCTTGTAGAACCTCCTAGTGGTCATAATGTTATAGGAACCCGTTGGGTGTTCAAAAATAAACAAAATGAGGATGGTTCTGTGGTTAGAAATAAGGCTAGGTTGGTAGCTTAGAGATTTAGCCAGGTTGAGGGGTTAGATTTTGATGAGACCTTTACTCCTGTTGCTAGACTAGAAGCCATTCGTATTCTGCTTACATTTGCTGCATCTAAGGGATTTAGGTTGCATCAAATGGATGTTAAGAGTGCCTTTCTGAATGGTTTTATAGAGGAGAAAGTGTATGTTAGGCAACCATCTGGTTTTGAGAATCCCAAGCACCCTGATCGTGTTTTCAAGCTATCCAAAGCCTTGTATGGTCTTAAGCAAGTACCTAGAGCCTGGTATGATAGACTTATGACCTTCTTACTTAAGAATGATTTTGAAATGGGAAAAGTAGATAAAACTCTTTTCATTCTTAGGCATGGCAATGACTTCCTACTTGTTCAGATTTACGTTGATGATATTATCTTTGGTGGTTCCTCTCATGCTCTTGTTTCCAGTTTTTCTGAGACTATGTCCAGGGAATTTGAGATGAGTATGATGGGAGAGCTCAACTACTTTCTGGGGCTTCAAATCAAGCAATGCAAGGAAGGGATCTTCATCCATCAAACGAAGTACACCAAGGATCTGCTCAAGCACTTCGAGATGGGTGACTACAAGCCGATCGTCACTCCCATGGCGACTTCGACTGCTTTGGATCCAGATGAGGAAGGAGAAGCTGTGGATCAACGCGAGTATCGCGGCACGATCGGCTCTCTTCTGTACCTGATGGCCTCAAGACTGGACATCCACTTCGCGGTTTGCCTCTGTGTGAGGTTTCAGGTTTCTCTGAGGACTTCACATCGCAAAGCCATTAAGCGCATCTTCAGGTATTTACACTCTACCCTCCAGTATGGCATTTGGTATTCCTACTCTTCTTCCTTGTCCATTCGGGGGTTTTCTGATTCTGATTTTGCGGGCTGTCGGCTAGATAGGAAGAGTACCTCTAGCACTTGTCATTTCTTAGGCACTTCTCTTATCTCTTGGTCTTCTAGGAAGTAGTCCTCTGTTGTATAATCCACTGCTGAAGCTGAATATGTAGCTGCTGCTAGTTGCTGTAGTCAAATTTTGTGGATGGTGTCCACTCTTAAGGACTTTGGGTTAGCTTTTGCTAGTGTTCCTCTTTTCTGTGATAACACTTCTGCCATTAATATTGCTAAAAACCCAGTGCAACATTCTAGGACCAAGCACATAGATATTTGCTATCACTTCCTTAGAGACCATGTTGAGAAGGGTGATATTGTGCTGCATTTTGTGGAGTCCGAGGCTCAGTTAGTCGATATCCTCACCAAGCCTTTAGACCCAACAAGGTTTGCCACCCTGAGGAGTGAGTTAGGGGTAATTTATCCCTATGGGTTGGTTTGAGGGGGAGTTGGATCTTTCCTGATCTTACCTTGTTCATTTGATCTTTTCTTGATCTTCTTTTGAACTTTTTGATCCTTTTGATCTTTTTAGGCCTTCTGAGCTTTTCTTGCATCTCATTGTATCATATTGCATTCATATGAAAAACACAAAAAGATGCATTGTAATATAAGCTTTTCTGCTTATCTTTTAAAATTGATGAAGCTTTGCCTATTACCCTTTGGAGCTTTAGTATTTCAATTCTTGCTCTATGCCATGTCTAGTTCTTTGACTTGCTAGAATTATCATGCTTTCACATGTGTAGCTAAGTCTTTGCTGAATGAGCTAGAACTCTAAAACAACTTGAACTAAAAACTGCAATTTGTGGATGTTTTAGCTAGTTGTGCAATTAGTGCTCCTTTTGTGACATTGGGCCTGTCAAAATTACTTTGTTAGCTCTTGAATCTAAAATTGATCATTACTTGAGCTTCTTGTTCTTCTGAGAATCTAAAACTGCTCCTGTGCAAAATAAAAAAAATAAAAATTCAATTTCAAGATTGTCTTATGCTTAAATTGTGCCAAACTACTCTCACGAGATTGCATGTCAAAGACATGAACTTGGAGATAGTTTGATGATCCAGACGATCTCATGGGGACCGCTTGTCAAAACCGACATGAACCTCAAGATTTTGGCATACTGGTAGAAGCTTAGGAAGAGTTTGTGGATGGCTCCTAGTCCAGGATCTTCTTCACTAAGATATACCTTTAATCAACTTCTGGTCGAAGCTTAGGAAGAGTTTGTGGATGGCTCCTAGCCTAGGATCTTCTTCACTAAGTTAGACCATTAGTTAACTTCAATATTCATTGCAAATAAAAAACTGTTGAAAACAATGGGCGTTTGAGAAAATTGAGCAAAATGATTCAATTCAGAACCTGTTTGTCTCTTAATGTAGTCATTGTTAGCTTTTTGATCTCTCATTGACATTTTGACATGGCCAGTATTATTTTAGGATCTCTGTTGATAAACTTGCTAAATTTTAAGCTTTGCTTAAATTGATCAAATTCATTGCTTTACATTGAGCCTTCTAGCTTAGCTTTGATATATATGTCTTAACATGATCTTGCTAGGACCTTCAGGCTTGATAGGTCTTGTGCAATATTAGAAATGCTAGCTTGTTCTTTCGGGTAATCTCCAAAGCTTCTTGTAATCAAAAATTGAAAAATACAAAAAATGAAGCCACTCCATTGCATTTCATGCATGCTCCTTCTTATGTTTTTTCCTCAATTCTGCATTTGTTATCTCTGGACGAGAGGAAGGCGTGATTCCTTGATGACTCCATTGTCAAAGGGGGAGAAGATATTTTAAAGATATATAAAGGGGAGAAGATATAAAAGTGTTAAAAGGGGGCGAAATTTGAAATTTTCTGAAATTTGAGGGTTATAGTGAGGGAGAGTTTCTTATTTGCATTCTTATGGTCTTATTGCTACTTCTAAACTTGAATTGTAATTCTTGATCCTCACAATGATCAAAGGTCATATCGAACAATTGTTCTTTGGACCTTAAGTGAGATTTTGACTCTTTTATAGAAAATGAAGCTTTCTCGCTTTCTTTTGCCTTATCTCACTTGCCGATGCTATTCTGAAGCTAACTTGGTCATTTCCATTGCTTTCTCTTGCATTTGGACCAAGTTGTGCCTTTGTGCGAAAATATCGAGTTTTTACTTTTCAAACCTCAAAATTTACATCTGTTGGAAATTGCCCATGTGTTCATCAAGGGAGAGATTGTGGATATCATAGGGATATGTGCATGATCTTAGGATGATATTACAATTGGCAATGTTGTTAACGGTTTTGTCGAAACACGAGCTTTCGTCAGTTTAATATGCTATCAGTACAAGTGCGGTCAGACCGGTGTTGGACACGCGGTCAGACCGGCCAGCGGTCAGACCGGCCTTTCAATGGCGGTCTAACCAGGTTCTTGCTGATCATCGGCCAATCGGTGGCGATGAGTGTTGGGTTAGGTCAAGTTCATGGGTTTCATGGCATATGTGTTGCATGATACATGTTTTGACTAACGTGGGTCAAGTTGTGAAGAACTTGTTCCCAGAATCGATTTCTTTGTCTATTGTTGTGCAGGATGCTTTCAAGTCAATGACGGTCAACGGTGAGGATGATCGGGACTAAGCTTGGAGAGCTGAGGTCCAGAACGATCGGGGATGCCGGGTGAGGTCAATGGAGTCAAGCATGGCGCAAAAGGGACAAAGGTGACCGAACGGGCAGTTCGGTGTGACGGGTTGGATCAAGCGGCGCGGGGGTCGGTGCAAGTGCCATGGTGATTTCGGTGGGAGCCGGATGGGAGAAACTTGCCAACATGAAAAGAGCCGCTGGATCAACCTACACGTGGCGAAGCATGGGAGGTGCTTCACGAAGATGGGACTCGGTCTTTGCAAAAAGATCGAGAAGGGGTATTTTGGTAATTTTACCACATACCGCCTTGGTGACCTTTTGCCAACCCGTGGCGTAAGACGACACATGATGAAGCGGATTAGATCAAGAGGAGATGAAGACGACGCTTTAAAATACGTGCGTATGTGACCCGTTTGTGTGTGGGCCTTAACGGGAGCCCATTAGGGTTAATGCTTCTAGAAGGTCTAAGCCTCCACTATAAATAGAGGAGGGAGGTGGTTGCACCCCCTTCAACCCTTTCATTGTTTTGAAACCCTAGTTTGCTTAAGGAGAGGATTAGTGGAGGTTAGAGTTCTAGAGAGTTGTATTTGATTTCGTGCTCATGTATTGAGTCTTTGTTCTCCATTGATGGAGTGGCTGTAAACAAATACCATATCAAATCAATCCAAAGAAAGTTCTCTCAAAGATGAGTCTATTTGCTCTTTTTCTCTCTATTTGGTGATTTGGGGTCTTTCTTTGATCCACGAGTTTTTGCTTGGTTTCTTGCCTTGATCTAGCTTGCTGTGACATGTGGGAACCCATCTAGGATCATCTTGATCATCAATCACCCACGAGCAAGTCTCTAGATCATATTTCGTTTTTGACTCGGTTTTGGAGCACCCCTCGTTCAAACTGAAAAAGATAGGAACTTTAGCATGGATCTCTACGATCTTTGATTGGAATATATTCCTAATATCTTTAAGAAGGTGTGGTTCAAATTTCGTGGAGTTTGGCCTTACGGATCAAAAGTTAGACCTATTTGAGTTTTGGTTTTCGGGTTGTTTGTGTTGTTCATTGTGCCTGAGGTTAGTCCGAGCTTTTGCCTGAGGTTAGTGCGGCCTGAGGTTAGTCCGAGCTTTTGCCTGAGGTTAGTCTGGTCTGAGGTTAGTCTGAGCTTTTGCCTGAGGTTAGTCCGAGCTTTTGCTTGAGGTCAGACTGCACGTCTGTTTAGGGTTTTGGTTTTTAGTTTTTGCTTTGGGGATTTTGGTTTGGATTCAATACAAGTCTTCCACTGTACTTGTAAATTGATCTTCATAGCTTCATAGTTATTGGAGTGACATTCGTGTTGAATCTGATCTTTGTGAAAAAGTGAGTGTGCTCCTATTCACCCCCCTCTAGTCGCCTTTTCGGTCCAACAATTAGGCTTGGTAAAATACTATTAATTAATTAGTCATCATTAGTTAGGCTTAATTAAAAGTCATAGTTAGTTAGTCTTAATTAAAATAGTTGTAACGAATAAACCATAATTAGTTAGTCGTAATTAATTTGGCTTAATGAAATATTACTACTTAATTAGTCCTAATTATATAGTGGTAATTAATTAGTCGCAATTTATTTGTCCTAATTAATTAATCGTAATTAATTAGTCGTCGTTGGTTAGACGTAACTAAAATAGACCTAATTAAATAAACGTAATGAAATAATCCTAATTAATCAGGCTTAATTAAAAACTATTAATTAATTAGTCATAATTGATTAATTTTGGTTAGGTTGGGTAGTGTGGGTTTTTTTTCGAGGGTAGCAAAATATAGACTACGTAGTGCAGCCTGTTTGTTATATTTTGTACACTAAATTGGGTTGTTGCTTTAGGTAATATCGAACATACAAGACTTGCTAGTGTTTTATGGCGACGGTCTCGTATGGAGCGGACTTGATGGATTGGACCTATCAAGATGCCAGTACAAGGTGGTTCGGAGCGGAGTGGCTCGATGTGATGAATATTAAAGAGTTTAGAAGCTGCATCCGGAGAGAATTCGACACGAAGGCAGCGACGAAGAAGCTTGTCATCGAGGGGATCACTTGCACGAATAGGGCAGGGCGTATGGGAGCTACTCAAGGTGAATGGCAGTGTTGCATGGAGCTAGTACATGCAGATTGCTTCTCATCCTGAGGCAATGATATACGAGAAGCTAACGGTATACGTGAATTTCGTGCATAGAGCGCTAGGAAACCTTGATGATGTTGGTGCCTCAGGAAGCGGGCAACCGCAGGCATTGTGTGAAGATGGTAGCACGGAATGTTCTGTGAGCATAGAATGTGTTGTTTTGGGTAAAGACTACATGAGAAGACTTGTGCATAATTTTGTGCAAAATAAGAGGGCGAGACAATAGTGGTCGGCCCACATTGACTGCCACGAGTTTCTACCGGACCAACCAGTCGGGCTAGAGTCCAACAAGGATGCCGACCCAGGCTCGGATGGTAGCGAGGAGGATGCACCCTAGGGTGGTGGTTCGACCGGCAGAATTTTTTCATTGGAAGTGTCTTACGTGGCATCCAGACTTGATGATAACGCAGTGCGGTCGCTTGTATTGCCACAAGAAGAAGGGTTTCAGTAGGGTTTGATGCTGACACCTTGTTAGTTGGGCAACACTTCCCTAACAAGACGACCGTGCAGCAAGCTATAGCACGGTACGCCTTGTCCATCAGCCGTGTGTACCGGGTGCACCGGTCCAACCCAGGACATTACGCAGTAAAGTGCCTAGTGGAAGGCTGTAGTGGCAAGGTCAGCGCTCATAGGGCGAAGTTCTTTGGCTCGGTCTTCACGGTCAAGGCAGTGATCGATCACACTTGCGAGTTGAGTGAGCCGCTGCGGCAGCATCGGACTTCTACATATGTGGCAAGCCTCATTAGCCACCTAGTTGCGGAGGACGTGTTTGTCTCCCCCCAAGATGCTATTGTCAGAAGTCGCCAATATGGTTGGTTATTTAGTCAACTATAATAAGGTCCGACGAGCGAAGTACAAGGTTATCAACGCCATGTACGGGACATACGAGCAGGCGTACAACCTTGTGCCAAGGATGCTTCACCAGATTGCCGAAGCAAACCCCGGTACATACATAAATAAGATTGAAAGTGGAGATCGGCTTTAACTGCTTCATACTGGACTGTCTGTTCTAGGCTTTCTTGTAGGCCATAGAGGGCTTCAAGTTCTGTCGTCTAGTGCTCACGACGAACGACATGTACCATCTTTTCGGAACATGGAGTGTTGAGTTTTACTCGTATAGTGTGGACATAAACTATAGAGATCTTTGGTCAGACAGGGTGAAATGAGGCCTGAACATAGCCTTGAAGTCAACTGGGAAGGGACGACGACAGATGCGACGCTTTCGAAATGACATGGATAACAGCCAGCGTGGGGCCATGAGCCGTGAGAGGAAGTGTTAGATATACAAGTCCCTTGGTCACTCCACGAAGGATTGCCCCAACAGACCGAGCTCGTCTAGGCGTCATTTTGTGTCGTAATTAATTATACTGTTTGTGCTTTTGTGTACACCATTTTTTCTTAACAGGTATATATTTTGCCATTCTATTTGTTCCAAACTGACTCACCCTTGTTCTATGAGTTAGAGCAAAATATTAGGTCGGCCTTGGAGATATCGGACTCGTCGTCGGACTTCTATGTGAAGATGCTGCGGAAGCGCAAGTGATTTGCCGAGAGGGCTAAACCCTATCCAGATTGTTCTATGAAGGATGCGCCGGTACCACCGGAGTTTCTACGCCCGCAATGTGTGCGCGAAGAACCGGCGAAGATCATTCAATCCATACACCCGACAATCGTCGCCCGGGCATACTACACGTGTGTGAACATTCTCGTAAGCGAATCTTACGCACACATCGATTTTTCACACCTTATGTTAAATTCCACATATCTCTAACTTCATCCGCGCATAATGATAGCCCGAGATGCCTTGCAACTTCTTGTAATGGATCGTCGACCTGGACATGTACGATATGGCATTCATTGAGCAGAAGTACATGTTGAACTACGCGAAGCGAGCTGAGACCTTCGAACGATAGAAACCTTACGTACTTGACCCTATTGATGAGGCACCGGTCGACAAGGGGAAGGCTCCTTCTAGTGATACCGGCGGTCGTCCTAGCGCTCCTCGTCATCCTAGAACAATCCGAATCGAAAATGTAAGTGTTGTTCAATTTGCATCCTGATTATTGATTCGTCTTACATTCTGCTAACATCATTCAATCTTCCAGCTTGTCTCGCAGAACAAGGCTTCCTTCCAGACTAGCCGCCGCCGCGGCGGGCAGTCAG
Source organism: Phyllostachys edulis (assembly GCA_036346405.1). Classification (NCBI taxonomy): domain Eukaryota; kingdom Viridiplantae; phylum Streptophyta; class Magnoliopsida; order Poales; family Poaceae; genus Phyllostachys; species Phyllostachys edulis. The sequence continues at coordinate 29,175,112 of CM070557.1, forward strand.
GAGACAAGGGGAAGGGATCGATGTGCCGCCAAGACTAATTTCGATCCTCCTTTTTTTCAATTCCAAAAAAGTCGCGCGTTTATCGTAGATGTTTTCTGGTTTGTTTATTCGTACATACTGCTATTTCTAATGCATGTAACCAACCCCTGTGCGTCATGTAATTCACAAATTACATTGTGAAGTCTCTCAAATTTTATTTCGAAATTTCGCCAATTCCATTTTTCAAATTTTGTTCTCTAACTTCACATGAAATGACGACGGACGACGAACTTCCCGTGAAATGGTGATGGCACTGGGGTTGGTGGGGGGTTACCGTGCCCCTAGGGGCCAACCTAGGCCATTGTCGTGCCCCTAGGTGCCGGACCTAGCAATGCCACACCCTTAGGGCCGAACTAGGACAGTGTTGTGTCTCTGGGGGACGGACTATCCTTATCAGTGTCCATGAGGACCGACCTAGCCTGGTTCGTGCCCCTATGAGCTGATGTGCCAAAACCGTGACCCCGCTTGTGAATGGCTAATTTGCTATACGCCAGGGAATTGAGACGGGCAAGATTGCACTTGGCATTCTTAGAATTAATCGAGTTAGTCTTTTCGAACTTCATTTAATCTTCGGGCTGATATGCTCCAAACAAATCACAGAAAAAACGCAAGCTCAGGCAAATCCAGTTTACAACACGCTCAACATCGAAGAAAAACCGAAGCTGGACAATCCGTTCATGCTTATGTAAATATAGATATTTTAACAAGTTTGATTCTCCAGTCTCAACCAAACCGGTTGAGTCTGGAGACTTTTCCATCCGTGGATCAGCATCACATGTGTAGCTCGAAATTAAAAAGAAGGCCGATGATGCCTAGAGAGGATAGGATAAGAAAGCACACACGTTACGGTGCGACGTGTGCCCCCCTTTGTTCTGTCCTCATCAGCACCGGACCACACGTCACCCTCTCCCGAGTGGTGGGCCCACTACTGTATGGGCCCACATGCTAGAGACCGGCGCGAAAATGATGTAGTACTTGAATCGGATGTATGCTATGGGTGTGTTTCCTCAGGTGCAAAATCTTTTTTGTTTCACTTGTTTAGATGGCTACACACATAAAGTAACCTGATTGAGTACATACAAAAGATGTCTTCGGACTAGGCTAGGCAGAAACACTCAATTTCTCTGTTTCTTCATATGTAGGCACGTTATTAAGAGGTGGTCAGTGCATATTAGGTAATATTAGAGTGAATTAAAGTGGGTTAAAGTGAAATAAGGACTATTAGAATATATTAAGACAAAATTAAAGTCATGCTAATATTGTCTTTCCACTATCTCTTACATCTACACTTGCGGTCAACGTCCTTATGCACCCAACCAAACAACATCTTAGCATTGTCTGACCCAACAGAAAACAGCCAACCAAACAACCCATACTGCATTCACACAGCCTGACGCGCTTCAGCATAGATGACCCGTATAGGCCAAACTAGGGATATACAGGGATCCAAACACACCCTATACTTCACAACAGGGGCGGACCCATGTACTCAGTAGCCCCACTCAATTTTGGTCCATGGTATTGGATTAATTCTCAACATTGGTATCCCCATTAACCAAAAAAATCAGTACATCGGCACATTATGTTATTTAGTTTTTTTTAACTATGTAACTTAACTTACTTGTATACATGGTGTCCTACTTAGTTTTTGTACTAGATCAGTCCCTGTGTCAAAAGATTGTTATGCTCAAACCAAGGATCCAAAACCCGTTTCCAGTGGAAATCCCGGTTGCCGGCCGGGAGAAAAACCCAGCCAGTTACCGGATTTCCCTGAAAAAATCCGAACAAAATTTGCTTAAAAACCAGCCGAAATTCAAAAATTAGAATTAGAATTTGCCAAACCGGGAAAAATCAGCCGGTTTTTCCGTTCCCGGTTACCGCCGGTTACCCGCGGTAATCGACCGGTTTTTTCTTCCCTGGCTCAAACATTCTTTAGACTGCTATTGGTTGGCAATCACATTTTTACCCTGCTAGTTTTTGGTCTTTTCTGTGAGCAAAAAAATAGCAAATAGGCAGTGGTAGAAGAAAAAAAAATCCCATCAAACTATGGCTGTGGCAACTGGCAAGTAATCAAACAAGTTAGCAAGATGAAGTGCCACTGGATCACTACTTAGCAAGTCAAAATGTGCAGCTCACACAAGTACTACTCTTAAACATGTTGACTTTAAGGCTTTAACACAACACACTTTTGTACGGAACAGAGCAATTAATAATCATATCATGTCCAAATGGGATTTGGCTTGACTCGTCACTTGTCACCGTCAGGACATGCACGGGCGGCACCCATAGAAACAAGTACTCGTACTACAATCTGTACTCAAATTCATAATGCAGTTCATGATGAGAGCTTAGAGTTTAGACTTCTACAATCATATGGAGCATCGCTGGATGCTGGTGAATGGTGATGAACTGATGATCCAGAACTGGAAGACAGAAAGGCTGGATCGGATCCCAAAAATCGGATCGGAGTACAATCCCCAGCCTTTCTATCAGATAAAGAAAAATAATAATGCAGTCCAAAGTTGACCCCACAACACAAATGCAACCAACTCAATAGGTCAAGTCAGAATCCGTCATGTGCCACAAATAATCCAACCATGCTGATTGGATGAGCACTTGAATATGGAAACCAAACACTAGGATGCTGACACGATGCATATGCCTCCATGGGCCCCGTATGATTAAAAATCTGGAAGAGGGTAAACTGAGGCATATAATGCAAGAACATGATGTAGATGTGATTTTGACAGAAACCTGAATTTATAGTACAGTGCATTGTCATGATCCCTCCCTGACCTCTTTTGCAGTGCAAGTGTGCAACAGATGCTGAGCTATCTTCACCTTGCTACTCTCAGGAGTCAGAAGCTTAAGATGGCAGCAAAAAACTTCAAGGTTTGCGTGTTTGTGTAGACTAGTCATGTAGAGAACACATGCATAATTTGTGGCAAATCATACAAATGCGTACACCGTGCGCTCAAGTTTTGAGGTCGTCTTCCACAGTACACTAATTACAATCATAGCTTTATTTACGATTTGACGTACCAAGAAATTAGAGTCATGTTTCAAAGACAACCTCAAAGCAGATGTAAAGGGCAAAGGTCTGTAGTTTTACTCAGAATAGATGTTAGTTTTGGAAATTCCAGTGAAACTACAATGAGAAAGTCTTGAAAAAAGTTAAAATGAGAATTGAATTTCTGCTAATTCCTTCGTAGTTCTCTCCACATGTCTCTGTGCTGATGTGCTCCCTATTTGTTTTAGGCCTAATGGAATGGATTCAGTTGAAACAATGATGTTCGAAGAATCTGATACTGTATCACAAGTCATGTTGTGCAAAAGTCTTTGTTTCTTCACAGTTCACACTATTCATAGTGCAGCTTCCCACAGGGAAAAATATTTAAGTTTTTTGTTGCATAACATATTCAAATTCATAAGGGGAATCATTGTTCAACTACAATTTTTTCAACCCCTCATCTCTTTTTCAAGGGGTTACATTAGCTACACAAAGAGTGTAGAAAATATTAACATTATGTCGTTGTACATGTTAGCTAGACAAATTTTTAGAAAAGGAAGCACCTGTATTCAGTAGCATTGGAGTCCATTGATCTGATTCTTAGATGATAGCAGTGACAACTGTAGCTATATGCAGGGTAAATCCCATATTTCCCTGCTGATTTGCTGAACTCGTACAGGGTGCAGCCATATCTATTACCTGAGTTGACACCGGGACAGGCCATACCATACTTGAGAATTGGAACACATTAAGAGAAAACATCAGTTAGTTGTGTTTTGTTTCTCCATTATCTGCATCGCCTGTTTCCTCCGGAAGGAGACCTAGAAGAGGCAGAGGCAGCAAGGAACTGAGATTGCATAGAACAATCAATAGAGGTAGTTTTCCAAAGCTGTCCCTAGTGACTCCAAAAAGCCGTGTTAGACCAGCACCGACCAGACCACCAGTAACACTTCCAGCATTAGAAATGGACATCAAAGTGGCAAACAAAGTTGCTTCCATTCCTGGAGGGCACAATTTTGCAGCTAACACCAAGACCGGCATAAATGAAGCCTACAACATAATTCGGGCAACATAAGATATTACATACAAGGAAAACAATTGAAGGAAGGAGGAAGCCTTAAAGAACAGGTCTAAGCCAGACATGTTGACATCTAAATCTAAATACTGCTATGATTGTAATGCAATTGGCACATGATAATGCTCTCCTCAAGAGTGGTTGTTATCCTGAGCATTATCACTTGTCAAGAAAATTCATATTGGTCAGACTTAGTTTCAAGCATGCGAAGGAACTATATTTCACGTCACTCTGTCAGTAACAAAACAAATGAACAGCTCAATGCATTTTTATGCAATGAACAAACCTTTTCACGCACCCCAGTTATGTAATATACCAAATAGCATAACCTTGTAAAAGAGTTTACCATCAATCAGTAATTGCAGTATTGTTTCATACCTGACCAAGAACTGTGATAATTAACGAATCCCCAATGGAGAACCATTCATCACTGATCCCAAACTGCCTATTAAGCCCAGTGACAAGAAGCACCTGAAGATATACAGCATATTCAGTTTTTAAAGATGGAAAATAATTGCAGCCTCACTGAAATAAATAGCAAAAAGAGGACCTGTGTCATTCCAAGGGCTGAACCTATGATGGTTGTCACGAGAAAGATTTTCCTCAGATGAACTGCCTTCAGAAAATAGTTATAAAGCCCAACACCGAGCAAGGATGCAATAGAAGTAACAAGCTTTACACGTCCTAGAAATTCTGGACTGAATCCAAGCTTATTTGTGCTGAAATTAAGGTGGCATGACAATTCAGTCATTCAAAAAACATCACACAGATAAACAGCAATCATACATAAATCAATTCATAATGAAAAATTGTACATATGGTAAGTATGACAGAATCACCACTTTCTTGTAATTTGTAAAGTTGATATTTTGTTTGCCTTTTTGTATGTGTTATACCCTATGGTAATTAAATTGCTCCTAATAAAGATGAGCTAGAGGAGGCATCCAGTAACCTGCTGTAATTTCTAAAGCTGCCGTTAATGGATTTACAACTACTCCAGCACAACAGCCAAAATCAATCATGTAAGCCATGACAAAGATACTGTCATTGCAGACTGATATCGTTGTAAGTTTGATACATACATGAAGAAAAACATGGCAGAATCTGACTGTGGTGTTGCTTGCCAGAGGAATATAAACAAGGTGGGCAAGAAAATGTTAGGTTGCTTTACTGCAGTCCAAAGCTGCCTGATGTGCTGCTTAGAGCTCTCAACAAATCCTGAACCAGAGACTGAGATAGCACATTGCCCAGAAGTCAGACGATGTTCATTTACAAGAACTGCAACAGCAGATGTCATCAGGGGTAAAAATGCTGTAACACCAAAGACAAATCTGCATTTATAGGAATACTTTCATCAGAGGACTGCACTACAAAACAGGTAGGGCTTAAGTGGTTGCAAGGATGCTATTGCTATGGGACAAACCTTACTCCATACGTGTCCACAAGCGAACCACTGAAATATGAGCTCACAATTCCACCAAATGCCGAGGATCCCCAACATAGCGACTGGAGTGATCCAGATGTACTCTGTGATTCGCCCCGAGCTCTCTCAACTACCATAGAATCTACCACCTGCAGTGTGTTCACTAGTGTTATTGATACAAATCTAGGAAGCAACAATATTTATAAAACTCGTTGTACCCTTGTCCTAAGTCATGTCAGATTGTCAGGCATCCAACATGTGATAAAAACGAGGTGGTGATTTTTTTTTTTTTTGAAAAGTAAACTTCATTTGGATATAAACGAGGTGGTCATGCTAAATGTTTTCAATTCCAGAGCCTGACAGGGCCTACAGTGATTTAACAACTTTGATAAGATAGGAAATATGTGTATGAATTGTCAATCTTATAGTGCAAAATTCAACTGAAGATAAATTTATGTTGAGTAGTAGTACACCCAATATCTTCCTGAAGAAAAATGGCAGTGTCATGTAAATTACAGGGTTGCATTATTAGTCCGCAAACTAGCTAGAATAAAAGCCCTAAGATACAGAGATTCAGTACATGTTGCAAGACCATCAAATAGAACAATTCAAGCTAACTTAAAAATATAGCCAATGTGCCTCCACTTAATTTTGGTAATGAGGAAGTAGGAAAATGGGAGCTTGCCTTTTTGTAATAGTTTTGAGGGCTCAGGACTGTGACCACTTGTTCTTTGGTTGTGCTGTAGCATGATATAATTGGATGCTTATAAGCAACATTTTGATTAAGGGTTGTTGATGCCTATACTTTATAGAATATAAAATCAGAGTATTGTTAATAGCTTCAAGGATGCAGTTGCAACATGTGGGAAGATAAGGTCTCTATGTATAGAAATTTGGAGCGATAGAAGCAAGTACTTATTAATATTAATCAATTATTGTTTCCGAACCAGTTGATCTTATTGGTGTTTTCCTTATGCATAATGGGTGGCAATTTACATGACACAAGAGAGAGAGCACAATGAAGATATTTGCTTCAGAGATAACATTCATAAGAAATTAAGAACCAACACGACGATGTTGATTCAAAACTCAGTTATGGAGTATTTGTTCTTTTGCAGAAATTCTTTCGGGTGTTCATACTTGGTAAAGATCCTATGCCTGAATTAATTCATAAAGTTACATTGACTTGCAAGACAGTAGAATGCAAACTTGCACTGTGCCTCAAGAAAAAAACATAATGCCAATGAAGGATATATTATATTACCAACAATAGTTGCAGTTGTACAAAAAGGTATATAAATAATAGGATTTAGAACCCAATATACAAGGAAGTCAACTTCTCACCTTCAGTAAACTAGGTCAAGAAATTTGCATGGAAATTTAGCATTTAAATATGACTATTAGAAAGGAAAATGTAGAGTTTTGCGAATAATTGTGTGTATCTCTTAGGATCCTCGCACCCTTTATTTATAGTGCTAAAGATTATAATCCGACTCGCACACGACTTGGACTCTTAGACTCGCACATGACTTGAACTCTTATCTAAACTTTAATATCTCTAGCACTCCCCCTCAAGATGGGCATGTGATAACAATCATGTCCATCTTGTTACATATTGCAATATCATTACTAGAATCTACTAAAAGGAATAAGTCCATTTTACCTCCCCTGAACTATGGACCGAGTCCAAAATTCACCCCTAACTACAAAACCGTTTACTTTACACCCCCAATTGTCAAAACCAGATTAAATTACACCCTAGGTTGGTTTCATTGGTGGTTTTAGCCATGTTGGCGACCACATCATTGGTTTTGGCTTACGTGGCATCTAAATCACTATAGCGCACAAAGAAGTGGCGCCTTGGACACGAGGGTCGCGACGCGGAGCCGAAGTCTGTACGCCTCAACATGTGGTTGGGGAGTGTGGTGATGGCGGAGGGCGTGGTGGCCGAGACGCCGGGGGGGCGAGGAGGTACACGAGGACGAAGTTGAGGATGGATCCGACAACGAGGTGGAGAAGACAGTCGAGCTTGTTGAGGCCGCTTGATTGGGCGGGAGGCCATGTTGCCGAGCACACAGTGGTGACGCCGACGAGCTCCTCCATGAGACCTTGAATGGGAAGCTGGGGTCCATGACGACGGCCACCCACCCGACAAGGAAGAGGCCGAGGATGCTGCCGTGGTGGCCAATCACCCCGAGTCCCAGCATCGCCAGATCCGCCGCCCGCCGCCAGAGGCCTTGGGAGAGGCGGCTACCTCCGGGCGAGACGAGGAGGCGGCTACCTCATGGCAAGAGGGAAGAGGCGCCGGAGGAGAGGTCGGCCGGAGGAGGCGTGAGTTGGAGGCGGCGGCGAAGAACATATTGGATCGTGACAAGGAGCTAAGCGGCAGAGAGGAGGAGAGAGAGAGAGGCAGCGCAGCTGGGCGTGGCGAAGCTAGAGTGGAGCCAAAGACTGACGAGACCGTGATCTTGAAGACCGGAGGAGGAGACGCTGGTGGAGCCGATGGAGAGTGGCGTCGTGGGAAAAAAGGGGAGGAGAGGAGTGAATGTGGAGTGGAGCCGGTGGAGTCTGGCCAAAGAAGAAGGGCATCAGTACATGTGGACGCCACATCATCCAAAACCGGGGTGGTTTAGGGCGAGGGTGTAATTTGATCTGGTTTTGACAATTGAGGGATGTAAAGTGAACGGTTTTATAGTTCAGAGTGTTTTTTGGACTCGGTCCATAGTTCAGAGAGGTAAAATGGACTTATTCCCTACTAAAACCTACCATCCATTGACTCCATAGCTAATACCACCACAAAGACCAAAAGTTGCTCACCAACAATACTCCTAGGAATGTCACCAAATCCATCTCTACCATCTACCAGCCGCCTTGACCTGAACCTCCTCCTCCTCTACCCACATGCCCCCAGCTACCCCCGATCTCCACCACCTCTACTCACACGCTCTAAGTCTCGGCCTCAACCACCTCTACCTCTACCACAGACCATTTTGGCATAATTGTGTGTGTCCCTTAGGATCTCAATACCCTTTATTTACAGTGCTAAAGATTACAATCCGACTCGCACACGACTTGGACTCTTATCTAAACTCTAATATCTCCAGCAGAAAACGAGAAAGTATCAATAAATAACTAGAGCTCATCATCACTTTAATGAATGCTAAAGACTGTACAAATGAAATACATAACACTCAATATAAAGACAAACATAACTTGCTCGTAGAAGATTCAGCTTGTACTTACAACATCTGAGAAGGCAACAGAAAGTGATCCAAGAAGAATAGAGAACGCTGCACCATATTTACTGTTCACTACTGTGGCCATCAAACTCCATGAAAGTGCTCCAAGGAATCCTGACAGAATCAGATATGACCTTCTTCGATATCCAAAGAGTGGGATGGAATCACTGGAAGGCAAGAGCAGAAGAGTCATAGTGCCATCAAGTGTACAAATACCACAGAAAGAAATGCATACAGAAGTTTTTGTGAGACCTGACAAAGCCATAGAGGGGCTTGATCAACCATGGCAAGGATGAGAAACCAGATATAACTGCAGTCTATATAATAGAAACCATCTTAGTCACCTATCAACACCTATTGTTTAAGAGTTAAATTGTTGCATGCATGTAATAAGACCACATCACTAAATATCAAGACCATAAAGACAGTATATGGAGGAAGGAAAAAAGAATGAGCACCACATACCTCAGCTGGATCAAGGTGAAGATCATCTTTTAAGTAAAAGTTCACAGCAAGTCGGGCAAGGCCTAAAACCCCTTGCACAAAATATACAATGGCAACTGCCATATTATCAGGCGACAGGTCCACCCCAAATGCCGTGAAGTATCTTGACCCGGACTTGCTCTTGCGCACATCATCTGTACTGGACTGCTTCGTCTGCCACCCCTCCAAGTATCTGTTACTAGTATCACCTTTAGTTGAGCCCACCTGATATCTAGGCATGATATTTCCTACAATTGGTACCATGATGAATGAGTATGCAGGTAAACAAAAAAATTCTTCTATTCACATCATCGTCGTCCAATTTTAGGGAAACGTTTTGTCCATATAATGGACAAATCATGCCAAAAGAAAAGGGGAATGAGAGAATGTGAAAGAAAACTTGCAAGGGGCGATTTTTAAGGAGCAATTCGCTATACGCCATCGAATAACTTTGGACCTTCACAATATGTCACTAGTGTCTCACTGACATATGGGCCCAACCTCACAATGAGTGACATTGTGAATCATGTAGTTATTTAGTGGCATATTGTGAATTCTCTTTTTTTTAATATGCAAATTGCACACACAAATGTAGTACGAAATAGAAACTCTGAACTAGCCTATGGAGCACAAGTAAGCTAGGACTGACCATATATGCACTGCTATTTTTTTTCCTTTTTCTGCGGAAGATTAGTGATAAGATGAAAAGTTTTGGAAATTAGAATTATAAGTTTATAAGGGGGGCATAGAAGCACCTGGTCTACATTCGTCTACTCCAACCTTGAAATTGTAACTTCAAATGAAGAAAAAACTAATCTAGAACTCCTTATCCAACCTTAAGTTACATAACCTCAAATCAAGAATAAGAATTAGGTTTGTAGTATGCCAATACTATGTTGTTATGATTTCGACTTGTCACAATGACATCCAAATGGGAACAGTTCCTTGAAAAGGTATATGGTATTTGTCATAAAAACAGCCCTATGGTATAAATATTAGAAAGAAAGAGATAGCAATGTTCAGTACTTTCTACATTCTTATGCTTCCATGAATTAATGTCTTAGTGAATCCATATATTTCTGTTTTAGAAACACAGGGCCAATGCCCTGATTCCCAATTTTCATCAAGAAAATATAAGCTGAAGTATCCTTAAGTGTCACTGCACATTACAAAACCCAGGAAAATCAACTCACTATTAATTGCAGTATAGAAAATCAACGCCTTTCTCAAATGACTGACAGCCAATGTGCTACATCTACATAAAAGCTCTAACATGGCTCCATACAACAGATGAGCAGAAACAAAAAGTGCATTCTATACAATTGCATGGAGCAAATCAGTAAGCTTGAGCTAGTTAAAGTAACGTGTTGCCAACAAAATAGTTATTTACAAGCTGTACAGAAATACAAAATAGCGATGGTACTGGCGCACACAAGGGCAGTGGAGGTGAGGAAGCATTGGGCACATGAAGCAGTCGGAGAAGGAGCGGCAATGGTGTGAATCCTCCCTCTCGAGCCCGCACTCCGTCGAATCTAGGCGTCAGCCAACTTCTCCCCAGCCATCGTCTCCGGTCCAAGTGGCTTCTCGGTTCTTGGTCTGCCCCCTCCCCGGCTAGCAGCCACTACCCCTATCAATATCGTCCCTGGCAAGGCGGTCTTGTTCGTGGATGGTGGTCTGCCACAGGGGGTCTCGTCCGTTGCGGCCCTAGCCACTCATATCGGCCAGGCTACCTGCCCCCCGATGTCGGATGTCGTCCGTCGCTGTTCCTGGAGCAGATGACCCCAGCCAAGTCGTCGCCCGGCGGTGGCCTCTCGGCCAGTTTCGCGAGATCTCATCGGTCGCTGCTTCAACTGCTTCGCAAGCGATCACGTCGCTGCGGTTTGCCAGAACGCCACTAGGTGCTTCTGCTGCAAGGACGTTGGTCACACCACCGCTCACTGAAAGAGGTCCTTGTTGGGTCGCCAGCCGTAGCATCCCCTCCTTAGCACCAACCTTGGTGAAGTCAGTCCCAGATGAAATCAAGAAAAGAAGAATTGTCACTGAAGGTTTACTTAATGGCGTGTGGGTTAGGGACATTTCAGGACGGCTGGACGCGTAGGTCCTGCTGGAGTATCTGGGCCTCTAGGAGTAATGCATGGCGTCCGCACATTGCCTGGCCAACAAGACACCTTCCTCTGGCGTTGGGAACCCTCAGGGCACTACTGTTCACGTTCGTCGTATAGAGCTCTTTTCTTAGGATCAATCGAAGTCTCCTACACGGATGCTCTCTGGAAGGCCTGGGCGCCACTGAAGTGCAAGTTCTTCATGTGGCTTGCACTCCGCCGCAGGTGTTGGACATCGGACCATCTATAGCGACGCGGTCTCCCTAATCAAGGAGTTTGTGTCTTCTGCCGTTACTCCCAGGAATCCATTGATCACCTGCTCATCGGGTGTGCGGTCACTAGCCAGATTTGGTCGCTCTTTCTTCTTGCGAGGGTTGGGTTGCGATGTGCTACCTACCCTGGCCAGTCATACAAACTTGGAGGAATTCTGGTTGGCAGCTCGCAACTCGGTTGACAAGAAGAGGAGGAGAGCACTTGATTCTTGCATCATACTTGTCTCTTGGACTATTTGGAAGGAGCGTAATGCCAGGATCTTCAACCACGACGCAACACCAATACATTTACTACTTCACCGTATCTCAGAGGAGTTTAGCCTTTGGCGCATGGCGGGAGCTCGCTGTTTGGAGGCGCTCACACTTCCGAAGTAGTTCACTTACCCCAAGCCCCCCACCCCCATCCCCACCACTAGGCTGTTGGTCGCTCCGTCCCTAGCCGTCTCTCGGTGTTGTTTGTCTGTCTTCCTCACTCTCTGTTTTCTTTCTTTCTTTTCCTCATCTTTGTTGTAATTGTTCTTTGGTTTATTTCTGCTTAATGGAATGCCGCGCAATCCTTTTGCGCGTTCTAAAAAAAACCTTTTATATACACTGCAACTGTTATGCCATTAGTACTAGGTGATATACATTGTACATGACAATTCTCTAATACAGCAACTTATTTTGGTAATCATTAAAGAGGAGCACGCACATGACAGGGTAAAACTCCAAAACTACACCTACCCTCTACATTTCCACTCCACATATTGGTATAAATAGAAATTACTCTACCCCCTTTCTGACATATTCTCTAGCTCTGCTCCTTGCTACACATCAGACACAACTTGTAAATAGTGACCAGAGACTCACAACAATGCATGAGAAAGTCTCGCCTAGCTTTAATTTACCTATTGCAGCTGCACACAGCAACTGCATTGCACCAACCAACAATCACACGCTCACAATCCTAACACTCAGAAGTCAGAGCTTGCTATCCACAGTCAATTACGCTCTCTGTCGATACTCATTCTTCATAACTCAACCCGATCTCCTCTTCTACCACGAAAAAAATCCTACGAGGCTACGACCCGTTGAGATGCCCAATTCCAACAGTCCTCACTGCAATCCAGCACCAGATCCTCAGCAATTCGGCAGTTCCCCCCCGTGTACGAGAGAATTTCGAGCTCACCAGACCGGTGGTCGGAGGAGGCGGAGCCGGCGTCGCGGCCGTCGAGCTCGAGCGGGCGGCGGACGGCAGCCTCCTCGTCGTACGAGTCACGGCCGGCCGGGCTGCCGGGGGCCATCCCAGGCGGTCGGGGGCGGCGCCGTCTCCGACAAGCCGCGCGGATCGGCGGCGCGGTGGGACGGGGAGGTGGGGACGAGGTCGGAGACGGGCAATGCGGGAGCGATGTGGAAGTGGGAGGCGATATTTAGGAGCAGTAAAACGGTAATTAGAGCGTAACATCTGCCTTGTGTTTCTCTCTCTGCTCAATGGGCCCACACACACTCTCTTTCTGTCTCTCGGTTTGATGCATTTTTATGGTAGTAGTGTAGTGTAGTAGAACATCTGTCTCGTGTCTCTCTACTCCCACGGGCCCACACCGTGAGTCTGTGAGAACTTTTTTTAATAAATTATTTTTTTAAAAAAAATTATTTTAAAGTTAATCTCACAAATTATTTGGTCACGCCACTACCCGTAACATGACAAAACAACATTGTCAGTTATCACATCATAGGATAGGTCCGTTAAAATAGTACTTTTTATCACGCTATCGGTCGTGACGTGACCAAACAACACCGTCACACCACGGATGGTGGCGTAATAAGAGTTTGCCCATATTCGGACTGTCAAAGTTAGAAATAAAGTTCGTGACAGGTTAAATTTAAAATAAAATTTAAAAAAGGGGTAATAAATAAAAAAAATTCGAGTCTGTGATCATACTGTTGCTGTAATTTTTAATCCAAGTGAATTTGAAGTTTTAACCCAAACGCATTGGGTTCCAGGGCCTAAGCCCAGCCAGATTGGCGTCATCGATTGGGCCGTGTAAGCACAGATCGGCCCAGCCCACCAAGTTGAACGTGAAAAAGACCAGCCTACATTTAGCCCAACTCAACCAATCTAGTAGAGTATTACTTGTGCCACCACAAAGGCACATCCACACCAAGAAGAACAAAATTAAGACCTCTCTCAAAAAAAAAGACATGAACTTGGGGGAAATGTTCTAAAGCTATGCATTTGTAACAACATGTACTCTTGAAGCTGCTGATACAACACAAGCCATGGCATCCAGGTACCAACACAACAATGGATCTCTCTCTCTACTCACAGGAAACTAATGCCCGACTGACTCGGACACTCCTTTTTTTTGTTGTTTTTTTTTCACAGAATTTACAATGTTGATCTCTGGGCTCATTGGATGACACAGGCGCATGCGTTGCCATCTTCATCGTCCGAGTCATCAGATTCGCTGCATGGAAGAAAAGATAGTGTTAGGATCAATAATAAATATATGTTAGATTTGATTTTGATAATAAGAGGTTGAGCAGTCAAAGCAATCAAGGTACACTACCCTACCTCGCAAAAAAAGGGTACACTACCCTAGTGTGGAAAGGCTCAAACCAAACACATTTCTAAAAGGATCGAAAGTAGCACAAGAATGGACAATTATGTCTGTATGGTATTCTCATCACAGAAGAATAATGAAAATGATGTTTGTGCTAGCATACAATTACTAGTTTAAATGCAGTGATGGGAGTGCGATCAACGTAAATTCAATGTATCCATTCATGATAAGGTGCTATACAGAAGCTGGAAGCAATCCGTAGCAAATCCGATGACTTGCCGAAAATGAAGGTTTAAGTGCTCAACAGCCTGGTTGTGAGTTTATTTATTTTGAAAAGATGTGCTGATTTGGATTGGAAGTGTACTTGGTCTTTAGCTAGGCTGTCTATTGGCTATTGAAGAGGATTATCACAAGATCGTATTCAACTGGCCGCATGGCGCACTGCAAATTAATTGCAGAAAAAAAAATCAGCAGAACCTTTCCTTACATGGAAACAACAAAAACAAAATATTGCAGCTTGAAAATCAATATGAATCACGTGTAATTTTGTAGAAGAAAAATTCTGAAAATAACAAGCTTGGTTGGATGCACTAATTATTGATGACTTGACTAGCATACACTCGGGCCATTTCACTGATGCATGGACTCAACCGATATTTCAAAGATGATGTCTATGTAGCACCTCAATCTAACTCAGACTGGTGCATGGATATTTTTGCAGTCTGAAAATTCAAATCTTGCAGAAAGCTTCAGGTTTACATTTTATATATACAGAGTACAATGCATGCTCAAAATCACATAGGAGAACTGACTGAAAGCAAAGTATGCAAGAATTACCGAGCTCCTACAAGTACCGTGCAGTGCAAGGTGACAAGGCCTCAAGCTACTCAAGTGGACTGACCTAAATCTAGATAGCAACAAAGAAGTTACATTAGCTATTTGATTACATTTCCTTTCTGCATTGAAGAAAACCGTTAGTTTGGACGCATTGAAGAAAACCGTTAGTTTGGACGCATTGAAGTAAAAAAAACATATCCCAGTTAGGATTCTTGGGCAGCTATCCAATTGGAAAGAAGATGGCTTGGTCTCCAGCGTCATCCAAACACGACAAATTGGGTTTTATTACTACTAACTTATTGCGATGAATCGCCGATCTATCTTTACTACTTCAGAGTATGATCTCAGCCGTCTAATTTCTTAATCAGATGGTGACCAGATGGACTGCGCTCACTGCAGCCCCATCCATGCTTACACACTACAACCAAGGTCAAAATATAATAGAATTGTATAATATTCAATGACTTGCCCAATTCTCATCTCATACAGCCACTGCCCACTACATTGGAATAACAAAAGAAGCCCACCATTATCAAGGGACAGGAGGCACAAGACAACCATTGGCGTTGCCACTAGATAGTGTTTTCCTAATGTCAACACAACTGCAAATGACCATGACTTACATGCAAATGCTTCTACCGAAGACCTAAAACAGGAACATTCCTCTAGAGATCAGAGACATTCCACATTTCCACTAGCAGAACTGACCTCTACCTAAACTGAGGAACACACAAATCGCATGACGAACATTCACCAATCTGACTCTACATCATACCAAATTCACCCACAAATTCAACTATACAGCAGTAAAGAGACAAGGCAAGAGAACACATGTACCTTGGCTCAAATTCTTTAACTTCAGTGAGATCCTTCCCCAGCAAATCCATCCACTTCACATTGCCTTTCACCACATTCTTGCTGTTCGCACAATTAGCCCTCTTCAAGCTACTCTTGGGAGCCACTGCCACCACCACCTCCTTACTACCCTCCTCATCATCGCCGGCCACCGCTGTCTCAATCTTCTGGACCTGAGGCGGCTTGTCCTCGGCGACAGCGGCGACGCCGGCCGAACTTGGAGACGCAGCGACGGCATCACTGCTTGCATCGTCTTTAGATTTGGGGAGGCATCGCAGGTAGCACAAGGGAGGAGCACAGTAGCTCTCACAGTGGGAACTCCTCATCAAAATGGCGAATTGGGGAACTGAGCTCCAGGAAAACCCACCACATCAATCAAATCTCCCAAGGGGGCGAATCAAGAACGGCCACCGCCACCAGAATGCGACCAATAATTGCTCCAGGAACAGCAATCTTCAGCTTGGAACAATCAATCGGCACTTCAATCCGAGTCTGGATCAAGAACTGCCCCCACCATGTGACTCCAAGAACAACACAAAGCTAAACCGGCCAAGAAACAGACCAAGAAAGGAGCAAATCTTAGCGCAGCAAGGCAACAACAGCAAACACCAGCAGATCGAATCTTGCACTAAAAAATGTCCTTTTTCTAGGGACCAGGAGGGGTTGGAAGGGGCAAGAGAGAGGGAAGTGGGTCTCAAAGAAGCTCAAAGGAATGGAGAGAGGGGGGAGGAATCCAACCGATAAAGATCGCAACTTTTGCTGCTTTGCCTTGCCTCAATGCCTTGTCTCGCAGCCTACCCCACAAGAAATGGAGCAAAAAATTACACAAATCTCACGGAAGAAATGCTTCTGCAGGGGGGATTCTTAATGGAGAGGAGTGGAGAAATCAAGTGGAAGCAAAAGGATAAAGACTAGTGGTGTATTCTGGTTCTGTAGAAGAGGAGATGTATAATTCTGGGAACTTTTTTTTGGATTCGGCCCGTGACGCTATGAAAATTGCCCTCAGTCACGTTTTTTTTTATATAAAACTAGCCCAAAACGACCGCAGAATCAATATAGAGTTGACACATGGTCTTTTCGCGCTCGGTGACCGCGGAAGATATATGGACATTCCTCCACACGCGTCAATGAGCGGCGGCCGCAGTAGCGGCGGCCACCTTCCGCGCCCGATGACCGTGGAAGGAGCCTTCCGTGCTCCTCCACCATGGAAGGTGGCCCTTCCGCGCTCCGCCACGCGTAATGCCTGATCCCGCTCGTCCTCACTTGCTACGCTCGGTGACCACGGGAGGTAGTTCTTCCGTGCTCGTTGGAGACTTGCTGCGCTCGGTGACCACGGGAGGTGGTTCTTCCGCGCTCGTTGGAGGCTATTTTCGTAAAAAAAAAAAATAGGAAAGAGACTATTTTTGTATTTGCATGGCGCCTAAGGCCAAATAAAAAAAGATTCTAATTCTGGCAGACGAGTAGTAGCGTCTCCATTTTCTCCAGTAGAAGAAGACAAGTGCTGACGAGGGAAAAATAATGTGGATTTTGACACTGTTTTTCCCTTCTGTTTTGGGGCTTCAGCTTCACTTTTCACTGCTGTGAAGACTTCCAGCCAATCTTTTTGGTAACTCATTGTCCAGGATTTTCTGCAACTGTTGTCTACGTGTGCAGAGTTACGACTTATGAGTATGACTGCCATTTTTGAGTTTCCATAGCTCATTACATGCATAGTTACGTGTCGTGAGCGCCAATTTTTTTTTACCTATTATTTAATTTCTTATAGTGACAATTTATATGTGGGGAGAAACTTCACAACACGTTCAGAAAAAAAAGCGTAGCTTAGAAATGCCTATGCAAAATCAAGAAGAATATTGAATGCCTTCACAGAACTTTCCCAAGTGTTTGCTTCTTTATTTGTATTTGATAAGATAAAATAGACATGCTGAAAAGTGATGCTAAACAGCTAGCGTGACTTGAACTAACAGAACAGAAGAGGGTATGAGTCCAATATATTTAGATAGAACATGTGGATTGCTTTCACAATAATGAATTGAGCTATAGGATTCTGTGAAAGCTAATTATGATGGAAAGTTTATCTCAAACGAGCCCTTATTTTAAGGATGCATTAGTCCATACAGTGACCTAGATACTTCAACTGTATAGTAATGTGCATGGTATTTAAGTACGCTTATCCTAGATAGTATACCTACTCAAATTTTCTTTTCTAAAACCTAACCTCGGTATACTTTTACAAAAAAAAAAACATTATCACATATTACAAAATTAGTAATGCACATTTATTTTGAAAAGATGAGCATCCATAGATCAATGTTTACATGCCATCTATTCTGTCTACGGAGAGAACCTATGCACATGCTTAATATTCTACAATTTCAGCTTCAGTTTCAATGAACCACACACCATTGCTTGCAGTATGAAAATATCGTATCAAGCAAGCTAACGAGCTAGCTAGTCTGTCGAAGTGTCAATGGCCATGATAGCTAGGCAGGAAGCTGGATCACGGATGCATAAAATCCGATTCCTGATGCTATAGCTCCATGGCATCTCACATCAAGAATATTCAGCCAAGTGAAGAGAGAACCAGCACCGGGAATGGAACTTGCCCTTTCGCCTTATCGGCAGCGTGTGGCCGGATCCTTCGTAGCAGTTTCGCCTCCTCTCTTGCCATGGGAGCCGCCTCAAAAACAGTACCAAATAATTCAGTGACATCCCGCGGCCTTTAATTTTTAATGGAATAGCCGAACGACTAATGCATATTATTGTGCAATGGTGAATTTTTTTCTCAACGGTAGAGGATTTATTTCGGACTCGGTTGCTCAGTGACCTAGAGTGAATGATGCAACCAAGAATGCTTGTGTTCAGTACGACTTTGCTCAGTTTGATGGTCGGTGATGATATCATGATGTGTGAGAAGATCTTAGAAAAAAGCCGTGAATACTATCTGACATGTGGATGTTATAGACAAGGATTCAAAATTTGGCGGGCCATAAATCCGTAATCACCGGTTTTGCAACGGTAATTTTTTTCTCAATGGAGTATATATGGAGAGTAATATGATCGAATGACTATTCTTCTACTGATAAGGATGCACGGCGAAACTTTTTTCAACAAGTTGACCTTTTGTTTTCTCAAATTTTAAAAAATAACATATTTGCCTTTTTTTTCTTGTTCAAGACCCTGATAGGTATAACCAAAAGCTGAGCAGACTTGCAATCCTTAAACCAAACTAGTACGCATACTTTTGTTTCTCCAATACAGAAAGGAAAAGTGAGAAAGCAGTGAAGAAAAGGAGCACATGTGTGATGCGTATCACACCCTCGTACTCCTAGTCCTAGGGAGTATCAGAGAATGTTAATGGAGGCTGGTGCCTCACCTTTCTGAGTGGGGAAATTTTGACCGTATGACAATCAGCCATCGACGTTATGTTTTTTTAAAGGATATGAAGCAGTAATCCAGTTGAGTCAAATTGTAGGAGTCATTGCCCAAGTAGAACCCATTTCCTTCAAAGGTTTGACGCTACCGAGCCTGCAATTCTTGGTAGCGGCGAGCAGTACTCTCTATGCAGCAAAGTTATGGAGACTGTCTTTTCTTTCTTTCTTTCTTTTTCTTTCTGATATGACAGTGTGTCGCGCGTCCATCTTTATCCTGTGATGTGAGGAAAATGATGGCTTTGCTGGTCCAAAGATTATGCTTTTGCTTCTTCACTGCTATACCAAGGCTCATTACACATGAATCAAAACCGTCATCATAGTTGGTTCAAAAATCATCCGAATTTATATGTATATGATAATAGACGGTTATCACACATGATTTATGAGCCGTCTGTGACAAGTCACAATACAGATGGTTTTTGGTCGAAACCATCTGTGAAGACGGCTTTTACCAAAAATCATCTATGATATGTCGGCCATCATAGACGATTATATGTACCAACTGTCTGTGATTAGAGACATATCACAGATGGTTAGTAAGAAGAACCGTTTGTGATATTCGATATATCACAGACGGTTGTTGGTGGTAGCCGTCTATGGTAGTAGGCATTCACAGACTGTTTATACCACAAAATCGTCTGTGATAGTTCGTTCTATACATAAATATTTTTTCTGTTTCTCAGCTAGCCTTAGAAAATGTTAGCCATGCCCTCTGAAAACAAGCAAGCAGAAAACCGATAAATCACATATAAGTGAATTACAACTCAAAGTGATTTACAACTAAAAATATTTTAAAACAAAGATATTTTAAAATGTTCTCAAAAGACATAACTATCCTATCTCAATTTATTCTTGCTATTGAAATTTGACAGATAAGATCAATTGGTCGCATCTTTAACTCCATCACTTTGTTCATCCATGTATAGAGATGGCAACGGGGCCATTCCATAGTGGGGAGTGGTGGAATATTTTCGTCCCTAAGAGAAGGAAAAATCCCCGTTTTTCGTCCCCCGTCTCCGTCCTCGGGTGCTATTCTCCCCCGTTCCTCGCCCCTATCGGGTTATCGGGGCCCTACGGGGACCCAGACCTGAAAATTGGATCCCCAACCTCTCCTACACACACACACACACACAGAGAGAGAGAGACGACAGAATCAGTATTCCAAATGATTTAAATAGTGCTTATCATTGTTCCAAATGAAGATTCCAACAATACTCTTTTGCATTCTGTCTGGCTGAGCACAGAATCATGGATGGTGTCCCAACTAACCGGAAGAGGAAGAGATCATTGTCAAGGTGATTGTTGGGGAGGAGGAGGCCGACGTCGACTATTGGGGAGGAGGACTGGAGGAGGTCGGTGTCAGCTCTTGGCTGTTGGGGAGGAGGCCAGCGTCGGATGTTAGGGAGGACTGGAGCCCAGAGGACCCGACGAAGCCAACGTGAGCAGCGGGATTGAGGGAGCAGCGGAGCTGCTGAATGTGAGAGCAACGGGATGTAGAGCTGCCGGATGCGAGAGCAGTGGGATTGAGGGAGGAACTGTCGGATGCGGGAGCAGCAGGACTGAGGGAGGACCGAAGGAGCAGCGGGAGCAACAAAGGGGATGCGGAATTGCTGATGGGGAATTGAGGATTTGGGGGCAGCGACTGGGAATGGGGAAGGCCAAAGGCCGAAGGGGGATGAGGAAGGCACCGAATGGGATGTTGGCATGCTACTACTGCTAGGGTTACGAGTCCTAGTTACGACTTACAGGAGACGAGACTGTGTGGTAGTGGGCTAGTGGCCTACATGTCATAGGGTTATCGGGGGGCCATACGGGTAGCGGGGATGGGGAGTAGGGGAATGGCCCTGACCCTGCTTCACGCGATGAGGAATTGTATTTTCATATTAGCATCCCTATGGGGGGAAGAAATAGCCCCAACCCCGGCTTCAAAGACTATCATCACTACTACTATTACTAGCAATGAGGAGAGAAGTACGCAGGGACAATAGTAAAATCCATAGCAAGAGAGAGAGAGAGAGAGTGGTGGGGCACATGGGATGAAACCCTAACCCTAACCCTAACCTACCAGAAACAAAACCACACCAGCACAGATACACACCCACAGCACAGAATACAGTACCTGTTGTTGGAATACTTGTCGAGGTCGGGGGCGCTCGGGTAAGGAGGGGGACGGGCGAGTGAGGAGTAAGGGCTCAAACCCCAGCGAGGCCCTACTAATAAAGAGATATCATAGACGGTTCTCTTAAAGAACCGTCTGTAATATTCTATATCACAAAAGGTTCTATTCTAGAATCGTCTGTGATATGTGACCATATCACAGACGATTCTATTTTAAAAACAGTCTGTGATATGCGACTATATCACATACGGTTCTATTTTAAAACTGTCTGTGATACATATCACAGACGGTTTGTTCCACTAAACCGCCTGTGATAGTTCCTTCTATACCTAAAAAAATATCATGTTTTCAGCTAGCCGTCTGTAATATTCTATATCACAAAAGGTTCTATTCTAGAATCGTCTGTGATATGTGACCATATCACGAGCGATTCTATTTAAAAACGATGCAGTGATATGCGACTATATCACATACGGTTCTATTTTAAAACTGTCTGTGATACATATCACAGACGGTTTGTTCCACTAAACCGCCTGTGATAGTTCCTTCTATACCTAAAAAAATATCATGTTTTCAGCTAGCCTCAGGAAATGCTAGCCATACCCTCTAAAAACAAAAAAGCAGATACAATCACAGATGGAATAATTTTTTAATTACTGAATAAATTACAATGGAATAATTTCTTAAATACATGTTGAGTTTCTTAATTACAATGGAACAATTTCCAAATAAGTGTTTACCGTGTGGGATCATTCCACTTGGCTATTTCCTTTTAAAAAATAGCCCTTCGCAATGATCGACCCGCATATAGCTAGCTTCCTTACTGTGTTCTTCCTCGAGCCTGATGCTGTCTCCAAAAGGAGGCAACTCATCAAATTGATTGTACTCTTCCTTATCCACGGCATTCTCAACTCTGGCGATCCTTCTTTTTTGCATGAAGAACTACGTGATGTTTCTTATTTGCCGGGTCTGTTACATAAAAAACTTGAACAACTTGCTTAGCGAGTACGAATGGTTCATCTTTGTATCCGACACGTTCAAGGTCCACAGTAGTGACGCCGTACTTGTCAACCTTCACACCCTATGGAAGTTTGACCCAATGGCACTGAAACAGTAGGATCTTGAAAAGTATGTAGTCGAGCTCCCAAATCTCCTTCACGACCCCATAGTAGGAGCTCAACCCTAGGGGCGGACCCTCCATGGGTCAAGGGTGTTCAGCTGAACACCCATTTTTTGCAAAATATCTGGTGTATAATATGTATATGTTATTAGTTAGGCCAAAATTATATATTTGTGTCCACAAATAAATTCAGCCTGCACTCTCCACACCTCGTGTGCGGCCCATGTAACTCATTAGGCCCATTTTTCTTCCTACTCTAGCCCACCAAACCCTAACATCTACTATCTATCTCATCCTATGGCTATCTGTGTGTGGTGGTGGTGGTGGGGAGGGGGCTCCAGCTCAAGTGGCGAGCAGCGAGGCGCAGCCACGGCGAAAGCAGCGGTTGGTGGACACAGGTGCTCTGACCAAGCAACAAGCGAGGCATGAGGCGGCGCTTGAGGCAAGCGTCTTGACAGCCAAGCATAAGCTTAACAGAGATGCGACACGAACAAGCGGGTGGTAGCGCGACAAATAGGGAGGAAGGGAGCGGGCGGCACCAAGGGAGCAACGCGGTGCCCAGGAGGGAGCATGGCGGCGGGAAGGGAGCAGCATATCCTACTCACTGTCATCGTCCTTTCTCTAGATCTAGGTGTGTTCCGTGCACTCCACTTCTTCTCTCTAGCTCTGCTCCAGCTCCAGTTCTTTCTTGAGTCCTTTGCTTTTTTTATTCTTTCCAATGGATGTTGTACAAAAATACAATCTTTACCTTGGGGGCAATGAACGGATAGTTGGGCTTTTGTTACATATGTTTACATGCTAATTTTTGCTCTATAGAAGGAACATTCTTAGATAGGGTTCTTGCTGACGGGAAAAGAGCAAAAAAGAGCAGAATCAACAAGGTATGCAATTGTCATTTTTTTTTTTGAAAAAGAAGGCAGGAGCTCTACGGATCACTATTACAGGAAGAAAAAAAGTTTTAGTAGTCTAGCTGCTACAACCCAGAATAGAAAAAAGTGAGAAAACAATGACGACCAAGCACCAAGCATAAGTTTTTTTTTTGAATAAGAAGACGGGAGCTCTACCAATCACTATTAGAGGAAGAAAATAAGTTTTAGCGATATAGCTGCTACAACCCAGAACAGAAAAAATAGAGAAAACAACAACGCTCAAGCACCAAGCACAAGTCTTGGTCGGACCCTGCAACAACAACATAACTCAGCAAAATATGAAGCTTGGAACTAAAATAGCTCTATTCCTAGTTTCCACCTCCTCAGCTGTCCTTGATATCTATAATTTGCTGTTTAATTCATGCTATTATGATTGCCTTATATCGTCCATTTCCTCACATGAAATAATTGATTTCTATATTTTTTGTATTTTATTATAGATACGTGTATCGTCGTATCAGTATTTTTTTGGGGAAATGATATTTCACGATATCGGCGTATTGGTATCAGCATATCTGGACAACCTAGCTTCGAAGTCCAAACACCCATCCTAAAAATCCTGGGTCCGCCACTGAGTCAACCCACGCTTCATTATGTTTGACCCAATGGTATTGAACTGCTCGTGAAACGCATCTATGCAGACACCGCTATTTTGGACTATGCTCTTGCTATCTTGACCCGTCGTATAGAATATGTACCCATTTATGTCGTATCCTTGCCATGTCACAATTGTAAATTTTGACCCTTTTGCTAACCATCGCAGCATATCATCACTTGATGACCTCCTAATGAATCACATCTTTAACCATTCATTGAACCGACGGCTGTGCTCTCTCGTGATCCAAACCTCTGACCGGCCTGGATTCTATTAGCGTACCATGTCTTTGTGGTTGTCGATGTACAGGGACACTTCGATCATGTGTTGGAAGACCGTGAATTGGGCTTGAGCGTACGTATCCAGATCGAGAGTGATTGCTTTCCTTCCGATAGTCCCAATACCCTCTAGCCTTCTCTCATGACGAGATAGAGGCACACCTATCGGTTTCACCTGAGCCATGCAGTCGATGCAGAACTCAATGACCTCTTCAGTTGCATAACCTTCGATGATGCTGCCCTTCGGCCGAGATCATTTCCGTACATAGGACTTGAGAATTCCTATGTACCTCTCGAATGGGTACATATGACGTAGGAACAAAGGGTCACATATCTTTATCTCTTTCACAAGGTGAACAATGAAATGGACCATGATATCAAAAAATGATGGAGGCAAATACATCTCAAGATGACATAGAGTCGTCACCACCTCGGCCTGTAGAGCATCTAGTCCATCGGGATCGATGATCTTCTGAGCAATTGAGTTAAAAAAAAACATAGCCTCATGATTGCCACTCGAACCTTATTCGGCAAAATACTTCTAATTGCAATAGGAAGTATTTGTGTCATTAGCACATGACAATCATGAGACTTCATACCAATTAATTTTAAATCTTCCATAGAAACAAGTTTCTTCATGCTGGCGGAGTAACCGGACGGAACTTTCACACCATGCAAGCTTTGGTATAGTTCATTTCTCCCGGCCTTGGACAGAGTGTACCAAGCTGGGGGAAGGTACGTTCGGCCTTTATCAGTCTATTTTGGTGCTAACTCGGTTCTTATGTTCATATCAACCAAGTCACACCGTACGTTGACAACATCCTTTGTTTTGTCACGAATGTTCAATAAGAGACCAATTAAGCTATCACATACATTCTTCTCCATGTGCATGATGTCAATGCAGTGGCGAACTTCTAAGTGCTCCTAATAAGGCAAGTCCCAAAAAAAAATGATCGCTTCTTCCAGATGTTCTTCTGACGGGTCCTCAATTTATGTCCCTTTCTAAGCACAACATCAATATCCTTAACCAAATCTAGATGTGTGTTTCAAATGTAACCTAATATGGGTGTGTGTTTCAAATGTAAGAAAATGAGTAGAAATTAAAACTTTTCTTACAACTTGAAGTTTTCGAACTTTTCTATAATTCTTGTAAAAGAATTGTGGAATTCAAAAATCCAAACCTCCTATTGACTAAAGTCAAACCCTTATTCAACTTTATCAAGAGTCTTGTATTCAACCTTTGGAAATATTTTTTCTTAGTTCTAGGGATGCTGTGTGACACCTCTGAAAAATTTCATAATTTTTAGAAATTATTTGCTATTTTAAAACAATCAGTCAAAGAAGAGATTTGAAAGTCAAACATCAAAAAGAGGGGCTCAAAATAATTCTACAGAAACATATAATACATGAAAAGCCGTAGAAAATTTATAACATAACATTCACTGTATTTTCAGCCTTCCGTAAAAATTTCAGAATTTTTCGAGCATTTTACTAGGTTAATAAAATCCCTTAAGGCTCTCTGTCTGTTTTTCAAAACCTAGCCAACACTGTTGGACTGACTGAGTCACTTGGACTCGGTCTGACTCGACCAACCATCCACACCGCACCACTTATCTCCCCTCACCTTGAGTCGTCCGATTAGTAATCAACGAGCTGGATTTAGTGTGCCGTTCGGACCACCGAACGCACCCCCTCGCTTGGACCATCTGATTGGAAATTGACGATCCAGATTGAATGGGCCGATCGGACCGTCCGAGCGTTTCCATCACATGGACCGTCCGATCTTGATCTAACGGTCACAACTCGACCTGGTCATTTAAACACCGACCCAGGCTTTTCTCATGGTGTCGCTGGCGAGTGGAGCCCGCTAGCCAGACCTCCTTTCTCCACGTCACGGCGCGCCGCCACCTTGCTGCAAGACCATGGCATTGTCGTCGCCGTGCGTCACCTTCAACGGCTAGAAACCCCAATTTTCGTCGCTGTCAGTTTTTCGCCCTTGCGCGTGTCCGTGATGTCCCGAGCGCATCACTGCTGGAGCCCTCCGCTATCTTTGAATTCCTTCCTTGTCTTGGCCACTTCTTCCCAGCATTCTTTTTCTCCACCAAGGGCCAAGCCATCCCTTCACTCCAGCCCGCCGCCTCCCCCCACCGAGCTGGCCTCCTCGCCCCTCCACCGAGCCAGCCTCTCCTTCCCCGGTCCGCCGCCACTGCCACCTCCCGGCCCGCCGTCCTCGGCTCATGCACGGCCTCCCGGCTTCCTCCTTCCCTGGCCTCTACTCCCCTAGGCCGCCACCTCCCTTCACCATCGAGCCGCCTCTTGGCGCCGGCCTCGGCAAGCCCGCCGCCCTCCTCCGCTTCAAATCGTGTCGCGCCGCGCCACAGAGCCCGTGCTCCCAGATCTGCTCTGGCTCATTGCTCGCCCAGATCCCTCAGCTCCTCCTCCGTCGGCCCGGCCATTGCTCACTTGTGCCGTCGCCATCATCCCCAGATCCGCCCAGCTCAGGCCGGCCATTGCTCGCGTCGGCTCTGTCTCCCTCGACACGGATTTGCGACAACTCCGTCTTCCTCGCCCGGCCGCGTCATTGCTTCACCTCTCGGCCGAGCCATGCCCTGAGTCTGCGTCGCCTCCGGTCTTCTCAGCGCCGCAGCGATCTCATCAACCTCCTCGAGCCACCTTCGGTTTCCTCCTCCTTGCCCTCTCTGTGTTTGTATAAATGCCTCAAAGACTGTCTTTGTGTCTTTATAGGTGGAGCTCGCCTCGGCCACCCTTTATCCATTGCACCTGTGCTCAACCGCCGCCATCCATCCACCCGCCGGCAACTTGCTCATACTGAGCACCGAGCCTCCCACATCTGCCGCCTTGAACTCCCTGTGTTTATTTTTCTCTTCCACTGTTAGATGTTCAAAAGTACTATTTGATCTTGTAACCTGAAGATGATTAGAATTGTCAGTAGGTTAGTTCAGAGGATAGGTGATAAGTGCTCTAAGAAGTTGACCTTGTTAATTTAGTAGTTGGAAATGCTCTTGTTAGTTAGGCCACTTAAGTGAATTCAGAATGGTGATAGTTGATTTTTGAAGAAAGTTGTCCAGTAGCACTTATGTTTAGAGATTTTTGCTGTTAGAGAGGTTACCAGAATGTTAGTTTGAAATTTATAAGTTGAGTAAGGAGGTTAGCATCTTGGCCAATCTGGTAGTTAGTATAGTTCTTGAATCTTTGGGTGAGTTGAGCGTTGATCTACTAATAAATAGTCAAGTTTGAAAATCAAGTAAGGAGATGTATATTTTTGAGCCTTCAGGGAGCAACTTGTTAACTACTAGTGGTGTTGTAGGCTGTGTTTTTTTATAATCTGACATAGTTGTTAGAAAACTACTAACTTGAACAATCCTAGTAGCAAGAGTCTTTCTTGATTCATTTAGTCTTTAGACCATTATCTAACAGTAGTAGACCTTATGCTTTAATCTCTATTTCAAATAATTTGTTGTCTCTAATTTCATCTAAAAATATTATCTTTCTTCTGTAGTGATTTCATAATTGTTGGAGACTTTTTGGAGTTCTGGTGTTTATTCGCTGTTTCTCGCTTTGGCAGTTTTTTTATCGTTAGATGACGTTGATTGCGAGAGTGACCCTCTGCAGCATAGTGAGCATCTCCAGCAAAGCAAGCAGTTTGATCATATTTATACTAATCCCATTACTTTAAAGTCTAATACTTTGTATTCAAATTGTATGTATGCATGCTTTTGTGTCAAAGTAATTTTATTGATTAGAGGTAGCTATTCCTATTGCATTGTTGCCTTTAAATTGTTATCCCGCCACAAACCATAAGTTAATAATCTCATTTGGTGAATTAGAGCCGGTGATTGAAATATACTCTTTTATTGCCTTCGATTGTCATGCTTAGAAATGCTTAGCTACCGGTAGAATTAGGCGGTCATCGACTTATGTCGATGATCTTGATCACACAAAAACTATTATTCCATTATGTACAGCACTTGTGCTTTGTTACTTTGTAAAGAAATAAAAATGAAAACAAAATTGTTATTGACTTGGGCACAATGGTTGTTGGTGTGATCTCATGGTGTGATGGAATGGTGCCTAAGTCCCTAAGGACCGAGTTACTTGGGCCACTAAACTGAGCAATATTGCGTGCTAACCACACGAGGGTATATGGGACCCCTCTTGACTAAGTACTTTGGGGGTGTTAATTATGAGTTGGTTGGTGGTGTTAAAAGAAAAATGTTATTATGATATGAGGGGAACATCGTAATTGGCTTGAAATTTGGTGATGTGTCTTTCTCTTTAATAGGGTTCTTGCTCTTAATTAGCATCATCCATTAGAAATGTCTCGTAGGACTTAGTTGTCTTAAGCATACCAAAGGAAGTGTGCTAATCATGTGGCTAAAAGGCGGTCCGGCGTGTGGGTACATTGGTACACCCTCGCAGGATAAAACTATTGAATAGCCTCGTCCTAGGTTATGGACATGCTTGGCAAGGTCATTCAAGAACTAGACTACAACATTTAATTAAAACTTGATGGGTTGGTATGAATGGATGTTCATACTATTGTTGTGGTGACTATTGGGTTAGTCACTTCTAGGTTGTCTTTACTGTTGTTATTATTATTGTATCGTTGTTATTTCAACATTTAAAAATGGATTGTCAAATTGCTTTAAATCTATTACATTATTGCAAATGAAAACTTACTTTATGCTAAAATTGAGTCCAAAGCCTCATCCACTTAAATAAAGCTTGCATTTAGCTAATTATAGGCTGTTACCCTTACACGTCAGTCTTGCGAGTACATTTTTGTACTCATTTGCTTTGCTTAACTGTAATTGTTGCAGAGGAAGAAGTGGATTCCCAAGGGATGCACTTTTGTGAGATGTGCTGCGGGTTCGACGACTAGGTTGGTGGTCCGGTTGGTTGCCTTATGGGTTAAAGGCACACTAATTGGCACTTTTGTTATTGCTATCTTATGGCTTTTGTTTCCGCTGTTTATTTATCTCTTTAGTTGTTTAGCTCTTTAGTTGTATTTGGCCGGTCGGCCTCTTTTGTAATAACTCTCTATTGTATGTCTTTTATTTAATCTAGTTCGTGCTTTGGTTCTATGTTTATATGGAATTGATGCATGATTTTGTAAAAGGGTGTATGTACAGCACTTCTGAGATGTACATATTTTCCTGATGCACAGGATATTTTGTTTGCGATGCTAGGGTCGGTGGTACGACTAAGCATCTCGAGCTCAATACCCCGGGGTCTCACAATCATGTTGAACCGAGTTTTAAAATTACTTTGATTCAAATTAATGCATTTACTTTAAGTATTTATTTAAATGGTTTTGGGTTTAGTTATTAATCCAATTTGATTATATCAACCTTGTCTATTGCTATGTCATAATATTTTGTTACCCTAGATTGGTTTATTATTTAGTTAGTATTATTGTAGCACCAACGTGGGTTGGTTAGATACGAGTAGATTGCTTAGCCATGCCACGAGTCATCATTTCATGTGAGTTGTAAATATGAATTTGACTAAGTGAATATGGAACTCTGTGATAAAACTGTGTGCGCTATCTGCTATTACTCGTTGATGGCATGTGTTGCACTTAACCAACAGGGTGGGAAAGGATTTGGACCGAGGCAAATGGTGGAAACTTTGTGATATAGTGGAGCTTAGTGCATGGGATTTGAATTGTGGTTACTTAGTTAGAAATTGGAAGTCTTGCCTTGGTCAATTAAGGACTTAACTTTGTGCGCCATTGAACTGAGCCACAAACGTACGACCACATGCCTGGTATGGGACGGGCCTAACTTAGTAAGTTATGGATTCTCGACATTGACTACTTAGGTTGTAGGTTAGGCTCTGTGTCAGGCTGGAGGTGTGTTTCAGTCTTCGTGGTGACTCACATCGCGGGACGGTTTGCCACTTCCCTGTCCAACGGTGTGTGAAGGACTAATTTCCTCTATGGGCGTTAGTTCTGTTAGTAAAACACATCGGGAGTGTCAATGCTTGAGATGAAATTTTCGAAAGGTTTTTTTATGATCGGTGCTTGCAACACTGGTTATATCGTGTAGATAAAGTGTACAACATCTGCAGAGTAGTAAACAAAGCTATTCTAATAGTCGCGTCTGTGGTCATAGACATGCTCGGGGATTTCACATGAGGGGTAGATTTTCATAAAACACTTGGGAAGGAAGCTGTGTGATCTAAGTCATATGGCTGTGTGAATAATTTGATTAGACTTTGTGTCCTTTATGAAAATAATTGTTAAAGTTATTATTGTCTATTTGTTTTGAATTATGTTTTCAACTATTATTAGTATTCAATTGCAAATATTGCATTTCTGTAAAAGAACCATAGAAGGATTTTCCTTTGGAATAAGCCATCGTGTATACATTGCATTCTGTGGTATGACTTGCGAGCACGATTGCGTACTCGTGCTTTCTACAATCAATCAACGTAAGTGGAGGAGTCTTTGCCCACTTTTGAGGAGGATTTCTACGAATGTGCTGATCACTAGGTCTTGATCCTAGTCGGTTGCCTATGGTGAATCGATGGGTTTTCGCTGAAGTTTATTTTGTTCTGCTGCTGCTTATTTTAATTATTGCTAGCCCTGCAAGGCTTAATAAATGTAAACTCGACTTTAAGGTCACAACAGTTATTTGTTATTCAAATTACTCGTTTATTCTATTACTTCGTCTTGTGTGGATCAATATTCACCTATGTTGACACTGTGTGCAGTAGCGTGATCCTGGACTAGTGCATTATACACAGAGGGTCCAGAATTGTATTTTTAGGTCCCGACACGTACGAGACACGTAGGCGTGAGTGCTGATGTGGCGGGTGATTTGGCGATGATGTGAGCCGCCACGTGGCTGGTGACGTCAGCTTCAACGGCAAGGGTTTCTGCACCAGCCGACAACGACGAGCGGTGGTGCGAGATTGGCAATGGATGTGTGCATTGGGTAGGGGACGCTATTGCACACCTGTTGGTAGAATTTTTGGC
The DNA here is from genome assembly GCA_036346405.1 of Phyllostachys edulis. Lineage (NCBI taxonomy): Eukaryota > Viridiplantae > Streptophyta > Magnoliopsida > Poales > Poaceae > Phyllostachys > Phyllostachys edulis. The sequence goes on from CM070557.1 coordinate 29,206,468, forward strand.
AAGGGAGAACGTCGGCGATGGCCGAAATTAGTGATGAAGCGGCGGAGATGATATGACTATTGTCAGGGATGCACAACAGCAACGCCTCGGGGTCGTGGAGGGGTGTGCCGGGTTGTTCTTGTGACTAGAAAGACAACGATGTAGTCCTCGGCGATGGAGCACGATGGACGGCGGCGGAATTTTAAGTTTTGAGCTTCTGCTCCAAAACCCTAAACTCACAATTGCGTCAGCTCTAGAGCTTTAGGAGATCAACGGAGGTGAGATTCGGGATGTAGTTGCGAAGGTGTACCCGGGGGTACTATTTATAGCACGAGGTCGGTACAGGATAAGGAATCCCCAATTCGAGATATTTTTGGATGTGTTTGTTCTTAGAGATAGAGTCCGCTTCGGGATACGATTACAACCGAAAAAGATGCGGAAGAGATAGATGATAGGATTTGACACGGTTTCCCGAGATCAATTAGTTGGAAATCTGTTTTGTCGCACGGGACCTCAAGCTCAGTAATGGCAGACTGAGGTGTGAAGCCGCGCAGGGAAGATGACCCAAGGACGACGAAGGGGTACGAGACCCACTTGCCAGCGGGCGAGCATGCTCTCACACGAGGACGGGCAGAGAAAGGGAGTGGGCTGGAAACTGGGCCGGACCAGAGGAATAGAAATGGGCTAAAGCAGGGAATTCGACCCGAAATGAAATCTGAGATTTTAATTAGCTTTTATTTTTAGAAATTATAGAAAATTTAAATAGCAAATATAAAATAGCAAATGAACTCAAAAAAAATCTAGAAAATATATCCAAGCACATAGAACCCAAATAAAATAATTTTGACAATAGTTGATGTTGAGATTAATCATATTAAATTATTTTGCTTTTGGAAGTCCATATTAAGCTTTATTTTAATTCCAATAAAACTTTGGTGAGTTTTCCTACAGAGCTAAGCTACTAAAAAATATTTTAAAACTTTTGAAAATTGGGATGTTACAAATCTACACCCCTTAAAAGGAATCTCGTCCCCGAGATTTGGGCTGACTAAAGAATAGGTTCAAACCAACCTTGCTCACTCCTCCACAAGACTTCTCTTACGAGTGAAACAACGCTGCACTAACGCAGATCTAACTTAAAGACTTACTAGAAATGACATTCTGAACTGGGTGAACTTCTCTTGTAGTGACATGATTCAACCTTCCTCTTGCTGCAGTTGATGGAGTCCTGGTAGCTTAATTTGGAGTCTGAGGCATTCCTCTTCCTACTCCTGGTAACAAAGTCCTGGTTGGTGTAGCTCCTAAATTGAAAGAAATTTGTGTCAACCCTTGCTTCTACGGACACTTGTCAGCATACTGACATGTCTCATGGCATTTGAAATAAGTAACTCATACAGCTGGATTGTTGGTCCTCTGAGGCTGATGATTGTTGTTGTTATTGACATTGCGTATTCCTGAGTTTCCTGAGTGGGATACTGGTGCAGGGGTTCTGAATCCGATAGATCAATTATTAGGACGAAAAGGTTGCTGAGCATTGGTCCTGGTTCTCTGTAGATTATTATGATGAACTCCATGTTGTATCATCTTTCTTTTGCGAGATTCGTCCAACTCACGACAAGAATCTTCTATGAGCACGGCTTTATTCACCATGTGCTGAAAATCCACATAATTGTTTCCAACAACTTGCACTTTCAAACCGGGGTTAAGTCCACGCTTGAATCGCTTCTGACGTGCATTAGCTGTAGCAACATCTTCTAGAGCATAGTGAGAAAGTTGAGTAAAATTGTTGAGATATTCACTCAAAGACATGTTTCCTTGCTGTAGTTCACGAAATTCATTCTTCTTCATTTCCACAATACCATCTGGAACATGAGCTTAACGAAAAGCTGTTGAAAATTCTTTCCAAGTAATGGCTTGAGAATTCTCATGAGCTACGGTGTAGTTCTCCCACCATTCTGCGGCTGTACCTTCTAATTGATGTGAAGCATAAAGGACTTTTCCACGATCATTGCATTGGGCAATGGTAAGTTATTTCTCAACAGAGCGAAGCAATCTTCTGCTTCCAAAGGTTCTAACAAATGAGAGAACATAGGCGGATGAGTCCTCATATATTATGATAACTTGGAATGGTGATGAGCTGGTGGCGGAACAATGGCTGCTTGATTATTCTGACTATTCTGATTCAACAGGTTGACTATTGTCGTAGCGGTCTGATTCTGTTGAGTCATCATATTGTTCATATTTTACATCATTGCACTCATGAATTGAGTCTGGGCTGCTAGAAGTTGTGCCATGCTTGGATCTATGGCTCTAGGGGCTAGTGACTGGCCACTAGCATTGACATTGGCGTTGGCATCATCTGACTAAGTACGACTTGAGGTATTGCGAGTGTCAACAATCTGCGACGATTCTCCACAGGTTTTAGTAGGTAAGATAGAAAAGCAATGTAGACGAGAGGGAATAGCACAATAGACGAGACAGAATAGGATAGAGAAGACAGAAACAACTTAATTGGAGAAACAGATTATATCCAAAGACAAAAGACAAGCAAAACATAGCTGAAGCGCTATGAAAGCACAACTAACTCTTCAAATTAAAGCATTAGTGTGGCTACAACATAATGCTTGATAGCAAAACTGAAGCTCCCACTTACACACAACCCAAATAAAGTCCTATTGCAACAACGATCTAAAAATGCTACTAAAGACTCTAATAGGATGGCTCCCACTCTGGACTAGAAAACGAAGGCTCTTCAACTTCTGGCTCCGAATAGTTGTAGAACACCCACGAGTTGCAAACTACTGGTGGAGACTTTGGACAAACAACTAGAATGAAGTGACGAAGATACTTCTAATAATTGCCGATGATTTGACTTCTTTCTTCCGAACTAGAGAAATTAATGAGGCGAGAAAGTCAATTTAAGCTTATAATACAAAATTCAGCAAAGATGAGGAACCAAATTTCTAAAACAAGATGAGAAAAGAATAGACTAGGGTAAGAATAGGATAGACATAGGTGAGAAAAGAATAGAGTAGATGAGAAAGAACAACTACTCATGTTAAATTAAGTTGATTTGATTTAGAAAATAAGTTTTAAAGCTTTTTGCTAAAATGACCATGCTAACTAAGGTTGCGTTCTACAGTCAACCTGGCTCTGATACCACCTCTGTCGGGACCCAAAAATATGATTCAGGAACCCTCTGTGTATTCCGAACAAGTTCCAGATCAGTAGCTAGCTAACACGGGAAAAAGTGATGGAATACCATCTATTTCTTCGATTTAACTAAAAAGATCTCAAATTAACAAGAATAATAATGACTGGATCTTATGGTCAATGTTTACTTAACTTGCCACGCAGGGCTAAAGAAATACATAAACTCTTGCAGCGGAACGGAAATCTTGAAAAGACCATTCAACATGCCCACAGGCAATCGAGTGGAGAACGCATCCTAATCCGCAAAACCTTCATGGTACTCCTAGGCGAAGAACTCTTGAGCAGCTTGATATTCTTCAACAGATCAACAAAGGCATAAATCCGTGAGTACATAAATCACTCAGGAAGCTGTAAGGAAATGTATGCAAATAGTATTCATGCACGACTTGATAAAGGTTAGCTGTATGGTTCTTTTGCAGAAAGCAGTAGTGACGATAAATACAATAAATAGATTGAAATGTGTAGTTGAAAAGAATAATAAACAAATAAACAATTGCTTTGAAACAACCAGTGAACCACCCATTCACTTCCTAAGACAAACCACCAAGTGAATTACCTGTTCACCAAACAAACATTATATTCATCAAGTGAACTTCCCATTCACACTCCGACACATTTTATGAAGAAACTCTACCTCTCGTGTGAAATCTCCAAGCACGTCCATAATCACAGACATGGCTATTCGAATAGTTTTATACTCTGCGGAGGTTGTACAGTTTTACCCACATAACACGACTTCTCTAGTTTGTTTGGCATCCGTCGATACCACTACTCACTACCTTAGGAAACCAGTCTAGAGTACGCATCAAGGCCTTTACAAAGTTCTATTTTGTCCCGGTTCTGCTCGCTAAGGTTTCAACACTGAATGTCTTACCGACCAGACAGGGGCCCCCTCTTGCGCCAAACACAACCCAAATAGAACTGAATCAAAACATCGCTAATTAATTAGCCAGGTCCCGCCTACACAAGACATGTAGTTGTACGGTTAAAGCCCAGTTCAATAGCGCACAAGATTAAGTCCTTAACAAGTTACTCAAGCGATCTTTCCACAACCCACAACATGTTAAACCCACACCCTCAATCCACCATCCACTTGCCCGAGCGAAAACCATTTTGTTTAACTAAAACCAATGACATACCCTGTCATAGTACAAAATTTTTAACAAGAGTGGCTAACCACCACGATTCTATATATCATTAAGTCGAGATTAATCATTATGACACATGTGATAATGAACCCATCGTAACTAAGCTTGACTAAGCATTTGTACGCTACCCATGTTGGTGATACAAATATGTTCAACTAAAATTATTCATGCTAGGGTGACAAAGGATTCATGATATTCAAATAATCAATAGAGATATAATGACAACAGGTGATAGCTAATTCCAAAACAATTTGTTTAAAGATAGCGTGCAATTGTATAAAACAATATATTTTTGAAATCATAGGTTCAATATGATCAAAGGACTATAGCTTGCCTTGGAATAAATCTTGGGATTGATCTTGATCTTGGTACACTCCTCCTTGCTCAAAATTCCGCGAAGAATCAACGTCTACTCACAAACAAAGCAATTAAACCAAATAAATACAAAATAGAGATAAAACAAAATCCAAAAGTAAATAAAAATCTCGAATAAATAGATCTAGAATTTAGAAATTTGAATGGGCTCAATCGGAGTTCGGATGAAGAAGATATGGCTTCCGGAAGATCAAAACCCTAAGAAATACCCTAAATTGGATTTTCTGGAATTTCCGAATTATTTCTATATTGAAAAAGATCGGATTATGACGCAAGCTGATGCCAGTAAGGGATTTTCAGCTGAAAAGAAAAAGAAAAGAAAATTGAATTTTCCTGACATGTGGGACCCACAAGCCAGACACATGGTTCATGGTGGATTGGGTCTACGAGATTTGGATCTGGGGTTAGGGTTGGACTTGTGCCACATCGATGCTGACTGGACCGACACGTACGTGACACGTGGGTGTGAGTGTTGATGTGGCAGGTGATTTGGCGATGACGTGAGCTGCCACGTGGATGGTGACGTCAGCTTCGACGGCGAGGGTTTCTACACCGGCCGACAATGACGAGTGGTGGCATGGGGTTGACAATGGATGTGTGCACTGGGTAGGGGATGCTATTGCGCACCTGCTGGTAGGCTTTTTGACACGGGAGAACATCGGCGATGGCCAGAATTGGCGACGAAGCAGCGGAGAGGATACGTATATTGTCGGGATGCACAACAGCAGCGCCTCGGGGTCGTGGAGGGGTGCGACGGGTTGCTCTTGTGACTGGAAAGACAGTGGCGTAGTCCTCGGCAACGGAGCACGATCGACGGCGGCAGAATTTTAAGTTTTGAGCTTCAGCTCCAAAACCCTAAATTCGCGATTGCACCGGCTCTAGAGCTTTAGGAGATCAATGGAGGTGATATTCGGGATGTAGATGCGAAGGCGCACCCGGGGGTACTATTTATAGCGCGAGGTCGGCACAAGATAAGGAATCTCCAATTTGGGATATTTTCAGATTTGTTTGTTCTTAGAGATAGAGTCTGCTTCGGGATACAATTACAACCAAAAAAGATGCGGAAGAGATAGAGGATAGGATTTGACACGATTTCCCGAGATCAATTAGTTGGAAATATGTTTTGTCGTGCGGGGCCTCAAGCTCAGCAATGGTGGACTGAGGTGCGAAGTCGCGTAGGGAAGATGACCCAAAGAGGACGAAGGGTCGCGGGACCACTTTGCCCGAAATGGCAGGCGCTCAGCGTGAGACGAAATTTGAAAGGAGTGAAATTTGGAAATTGGGCGGACGGAGGAATAGAAATGGGCTGAAGTGGGGAATTCGACTCGAAACGAAATTTGAGATTTTAAATAGTTTTTCTTTTTTTAGAAATTAAAGAAAATTCAAATAGCAAATGAACTCATAAAAATTCTAGAAAATATATCCAAGCACATAGAACCCAAATAAAATAATTTTGATAATAGTTGATGTTGAGATTAATCATATTAAATTATTTTTCTTTTGAAAGTCCATATTAAGATTTATTTTAATTCCAATAAAACTTTGGTGAGTTTTCCTACAGAGCAAAGCTACTAAAAAGATTTTAAAACTTCTAAAAATTGGGATGTTACAGGCATTAACCGTTGTATCGGAAGGCTTTGGTCCTAACGCCTCGATGAAGGGAGCCCCTTCGAGCAAGCCTACCCGGTTATGCCCGTACTACTGCGGCCTACCAATATGCATGGCTAGTCTTTGATGACTTAATTAGCTAAGGCCGTTCCATACCGTCATATGTGGTTATACGCTTAGGCTTTAGATTGGGAGCATCGATGTTCGGTCCTTAATTGACCCGAGTGAGAATCTCTCCCTATCTACTTATGAGATACACCTCACACACTTCTGAGAATATAATATAACTCGCATGCGTCACAAACTAAGTTTTTTATTTTTATTTTTATGCAAAATAACAGAGGTAAACCCCTTTGGTTCATCATTTTAAAATATCCCAAAATTCATGTTCGCACTCAAATACCCAATTTGACATCAAATTTTAGTAAATCTAGAGCCCGACTAAGCATTTGTGTGATATTCGCACTCAAATACCCAATTTGACATCATCTATTGCCTAAACCATAACCTAAGAGTTACAACAGTGAGGATACCAATATTTCAAGGAGAATCATGCATTGAATAGGAATATAACTACCATTATCCCCAATATAGCAATTTTAAGCAAACATACAAGCATGCATAATAGATTTTGCAAAAAGAAGTATGATAATTAAAATAGTAGGATCAACATGGTCAAAGGGGGTGTTGGTCTTGCTCTGGTTGCTCTAAATAAGAGGATGAAGGATCGTCGTAAATTTCGTTCGATGTATTAACGTCTAATCAAAAAGTGCCAAAAGCAAATCAATTATCGAAAAGTAATTTAAACAGCAAAAAAATCCAATTTTTTTTTTTTGCATATTCCGATATAGCATGATTTTATATGAATTTAGAAAAAAAGATTCATTTGATTTGGAGTTCATATGCAAAAGTTATTAACATTTCAATTTGCATCAGTTTTGAAATTCTAGAAATTAATAAAAGGGTGACGTCGAAAGTGTATTCTCTGAGGTTTATGCTTTCTAATAGATAAAGCGTATTCTCCTCTAAGTCCTTCTTAGGTTTACACTTTCTAATAGAGAAAGCGTATTTTCCTCTGAACTTAAAGCGACTTTTCTCATTGTTTCGAATTTTGTTAACTTACATGTGGGGCCTGCTTGTGAGTGACTTACATTCTTATTTTCTTGATTTTATTTATAAAACAGAGGCGGTCCCATATGTCATAGACTCATTATTTATTAACTAATGATTAAAGCTAACTTTGATTTTAATTAACTGACGGTTGTGGTTCACATGTCAGTCTGTCGGGTTTTAAAACATGTTTTAAACCCGGAAACACTAGGTGGTCCCCACATGTCAATGACTCATTTACTAAAAATGTTTGAAATTAGATTTCTGTTAATCTTTTCGACTGGTCCCACTTGTCATCGACTCTATTTGCTTAACTACTGATATTTAGCATTAATCAATCCTTAATGACGTGGGTCCCACTGAGAGAGAGAGAGAGAGAGAGAGAGAGAGAGAGAGAGAGAGAAGCAAAGGAGCAGAGCTACACAGCCGAGAGGGAAGAAGAGCTCGCCGATAGCGAAGTGGTCGCGGAAAAGCTTGAAGGAGCTCGGAAATGGAGAGAGGGAGTTAATGCGATGTTAAGGGAGGTGAAGGTGGCCGGAGAGATGGATGGAGTCGATGGCGCGACGGTGAGAGGCGGCGGTTAGCTTCAAGTCTACAATGAACTTTGCGTAGGAAGCATCCTCCGAGCTAAGCGCACTGGACTCAGCGAGTCCAGGTGATGCTAATGGACTGGGCACGAGAACCTAGGGTCACCGGAGGCATGCAACCACGGCGGTGCCATGGGTGGCTGAGGAGGAATGGGCGCTAGGGACTTGTCCGTGACAAAATGATGTGCACATGAGGACAAGTGACTCAACACGACCACAGGGGTGGAGAAGATGAGGCTGGGGAAGGGTTGAGGCGGCTTGTCGACGACAAGCGGCGGCGGCGCAAAGGGGGTTCACGATGACAACTCACCACAGCAACGGACAAGCTACAAGGAGTTCCGCGTTAGCTCACTAAGGTGCTAGAGATGGTGTTGATACAAAGAATCGGTCGAAGGCTCACCAGGCTTCGAAGGAGAACGGAAATAGCGGCGACGGCTGTGAGAGAGGAAGATGGCGGCGGTGCTTGAATTATCGGCAAGTCTATCTGCATTGAGTGGGGGAAATGCATCAATATAGTATGGAACACATGATAGCGCGGTGGACTTGAGCTCAAACTCATCGAAACGATGGGAACATGTTGGCAAGATCAAGTGCGCACCGGAGTCGAGATTGAAGGCGAGCGATCATGCCACGATACTCCAGAAGCAGAGCGGCGTAGCTGAGAAGGCGTGCTCACCGGCGTGAAGGACGTGATTTTGTGGACCGGACTGCTCAATTGATACATGCAGTTTGGTTTAGTTGACATGGCTTTGGCTGTGTTTGATCGGATGCCTCAGAGCAATTTTGTTACATACAATGCGGTTTTGACTGGGATTTGTCAGAACAAGAAAGGCACCCGAGTTACTTTTGCTAGGAAGGCGGGGCTGCGAGGGTTGGGGCTGTTTAGACAGATGCTGGAGGATGGGCTGGAGATCTTGGATGTCACAGGGACTGACGTCCTAAATGCTTGTGCTATTGCTGCAGATAGGAAGAATAGCAAGCAGGTTCGCACATTTGTGATTAAGTGTGGCTGCGGTTCGAGTCCTTGGATTGACGCTGCATTGATTGACATGTGCATCAAGTGTGGCAGGTCTGGAGACGCACGGCTGTTGTTCGAGCAATGGCGCCATGAGAGCTTTCACATTGCTTGGAATTCTTTGCTGTGGCTAGTTTCAGAGACGGGGGGAGTATGAGAAAGTGCTTTCTACCTTCCTTTAAATGTTCAGAAGCAGTGATGTTCAGTTCATTGATGAGTTCATATTAACAACTGTTCTTGGAGTATGTGGTGCCTTAGGTTTTGCTGAACTTGGAAAGTAAATGCATTCCTTTGCTGCAAAATCTGGGATTTTGTGCGCTCGCGGACTTGGTAATGCAATTATAAGTATGTATGGCAAGTGCGGGGAGTTGGAAGATGCAGTCAATTTCTTTGAATTGAACGAATGCCTTGTCAAGACTTGGTGTCATGGAATGCACTGGTCACTGCTCATCTTCATCACCAGGGAGATGCGATACTGAACCTATGGTCTCGAATGGAGAGATTAGCCATCAAGCCTGATTCCATTACCTTTCTTCTGGTCATATCAGCTTGCAGTTACACAAGCTGAACCTCTGCAGATAAATGCAGGGAACTATTTCTATGTCAAGCGCATATGGCATTGAACCAACCGTGGAGCCCTTTGCAGCGTTTGTTTATGTCCTTGACTGCTGGGGTCATTTTGATGAGGCAGAACAGCTTACAGGTAGTATGCCATTCAAGCCTGGTGCATTAGTTTGGTGATCTGTGCTAGACAGCTGTAGCAAGCGGTCCAATATGACTGGAAGCGAGCAATGAAGCATCTACTTGCATTGGAGCCACAACATCCATCCACATCTGTCCTGACATCGAATCTCTACTCTGAATCAACAAGGTGGCACCACTCTGAGAACACAAGGCTGGAGATGCGCGAAAAGGGTACGCGTAAGATTCCAGCACGGAGCTGGACATTTCATGACAACACTGTTCACTCATTTTTCGCATGGGATAGATCGCATCCGCAGTCCAAGGACATCTATGCTCGTCTGGACTCTGGATGTGCTAATCCTTGAGTGTATAAAGGCTGGGTATTGTAGGAAAGTATATGGCACAAATCACCGCACAGCCAATAGGCTGGGATGGCTTTTCATATATAGGCAGGCAAGAGCCCAGATTAGGAATCGACGTAGAGCAGCAAGTAAGCCAGGTGTGCACCGTCTCGGAGAACGAAGAGAGACGTGTCGGATGTAGAGGCGACGAAGCCAAGACGACGAATGTACGTGGCGAACCGCTGGTACCATGCTCGGGGAGCCTGCTTCAGACCATAGAGAGACTTCATTAAAAGACACACATGGTCAGAGTGAGCGGGGTCGACGAAGCCAGAGGGCTGCTGGCAGTAGACGGTCTCATCAAGAGTGTCATGCAAGAAGGCATTCTTGACGTCGAGTTGATGTATGGGCCAAGAGCGAGATGTAGCGATGGAGAGAACAGTCCGGATGGTAGCCGGTTTGACCACCGGGTTGAACGTTTCATCGTAGTTGACGCCGTGTTGCTGTGAGTACCCACGAACGACCAGCGAGCTTTGTAGCGCGCAAGACTGCCGTTGGAGTGGTACTTGTGCTTAAAGATCCACTTGCCGGTGACGACGTTGGCGCCCGGTGGACGCGGTAAGAGGCGCCAAGTGTCGTTGTCGAGCAGGGCCTTATACTCCTCGGCCATCGCGGCGCGCCAATTCAAATTGGCGAGGGCGCTTCGATAGTTCGCCGGTATGGCGAAAACCGAGGAGTGGATAGCGGAGAGCGTCAGGCGGTCGACTGGTTTCACAATACCGGCGCGAGCTCGTGTGACCATCGGATGAGGCCCGGCGGAGGGCCTCGCAGACAGCCACCTGAGCGATGCGTGGGGCCGCTGGTGGAGCTACCAAAGACCGTTCAGCCGGATCGGGCCGGTGGCAGCCAGAGATGCACTGTCGGGGGCCGCAGAGGTCAGTGCCGCGCGTGGCCTCCTGGAGTAGACCAGGGGCTCGAGTGGGCGGTGTGTAGCCGGGCGAGCGTCTTCTTGGGTAGCACTGGCCGGCATGGCACGCCGTGCTCAACGTTGCCGGGCGACGGAGCCGACGACGAGGGCGATCGCTCGACATCGGGGGGTGGAGTTGGCGCACCAGGAACCTGCGGGGGTGCCAGTGCAGCAGTGCTAGGCACTGGCATGGCAGGGTCATAGCATAGAAAAAAATCCAAGTTGTGATGGGGTGAAACAGAATGAGGTTGGTCACTGCTGGCGAACGGAAAGGTGCTCTCATCAAAGATAACGTGGCGGGAGATGATGACACGTTTCGTGGTGAGGTCGAGATAGCGATATCCTTTGTGAGAGGAAGGATAGCCGAGAAAAACACAGGCCGCGGAGCGTGGAGCAAGTTTGTTGGGAGCAGTGGCGGACATGTTGGGATGGCAATGACAGCCGAAGACATGGAGGTGGCTATACTGGGGCAGGGAGCGATGGAGCAGCTTGTAGGGGATGGAGTTATGGACGGACGAGGACGGGCGTCGGTTCAGGAGATATGTGGCTGTGGCAAGCACCTCGGCCCAATATTTTTGCGGCATGTGCGCATGGAATAGGAGTGTGCGAACTGCATTGTTTAGAGTGCGGATGGCTCACTCGGCCTTGCCGTTTTGCGGCGAGGTGTACGGACAAGAGAGGCGCAGGACAATGCCATGGGAAGAGAAAAAGGTGGTGGATGTGTGGTTTACAAATTCAGCACCGTTGTCCGCCTGAATGGATTTTAGAGGGGTGCCAAACTGTGTACTAGCAAAGGTGGCAAAATCAACAATGTGTTGGTGTACGTCCGACTTCTTTTTGAGGGGAAATGTCTAACAAAAATGAGAGAAATCATCGAGAATCACCAAATAATAAAGATTGTCGGATATGCTAGCAACCGGTGATGTCCACACATCACAATGAACAAGCTCAAGAGGAGCAGAGGTACGCGAGGTGGAACTAGTAAAGGGTAGATGCACATATTTGCCGAGTTGACATGAGTGGCATAAGGAGCGATCTACTTTATTACAAGAAATGAGCGAGTTTTTATTAAGAGTATCAAGGACGGCATGGCCGGGGTGACCGAGACGGTGGTGCCAGAGCGAAGACGAGGTGGCGAGGTGGGCGTTGGCAGCAGTAGGGGCGGCGGTTGGCAGGGTGTAGAGATCGCTCGCACTATTGCAGCGAAGAGTGACTCGCCGGGTCCGAGGGTCCTTGACAGAAAAATCGAACGCGTCAAATTCTATAGAACAGTTATTATCATGAGTAAACTGTCAAACAGAAAGAAGGTTACGGATTAGAGAGGGAACGACTAGGACATCGTTGAGCACGAATTTAGAAGAAGGTGTGTGGAGAAACAAGTGACCATGGGAGTTGATAGGGATGTGAGAGCCGTTACCAACAGTGATGACCGAATGAGAGGGGGGTTCGGGGGAGAGAATTATACCGTCGTTCGACGCCATGTGGGAGGTGGCACCGCTGTCCATCACCCAGGTGCCGTTTCCCGGGACGGCAAGCTGGTTCATGGCGGTGATGAGACCCTGCTGATCCCAAGATGGTGCCGAGGGTGCGAAGACCTGAGGCGGCGCAAAGACGGTGTGCGCCTGAGGAGCCGCGCCGAGGATGCCAGGGTGATATGGTGAGCACCATTGCGCAGCGCCGGGGGGCACCCACGGGTTGAAACAAACCCAGGGGCCGACCGGCTGAGGAGGTGGTGCACGGTCGGCTGGGGCGCCGGTGCCATCGGTGCCGCTGTTGGCCGTGTTCTTGCCACGGCGATTCTGCCGCTTGTTGCAGACGAGGTAGCACCGCTCAGGTGGCCGGCCACGATTCTTGAGTGGGCGGCACCGCCACCGCCATAGGAGGCGAGTAGGGCGGTGTTGGTGGCGTTCTTCACTTCGTTGGCAAGACGCAGTTCTTTGAGGGAGAGCATGGAACGCGCCTTGGCAAAAGAAGGGAATGGAGTCACGTTAGCGATGTCGTCGGCGGTGTTGGAGTAGCGGGGGTTGAGGCCACGCAAGAGGTTGAGGACGAGCTGTGAGTCGGAGACGGAGTGGCCGATGTCGCGCAGGGAGTCCGCTAGGGTTTTGATGCGCTGACAATAATCTGCAATAGACATATCACCTTACACGATGGAGTGGAATTGGATGCTGAGGAAGATCGCGCGGGACTCCTTGTTGTCGCGGAACAACATCTCGATCGCGACCCAGAGAGCATGGGCGGTCTGATCCAGTTCCATGGCAGCATCGAGGACGTCGTCGCCGACAGAGCCGTACAACCAGCTGGGAACAGTGTAATCGGCCTGTTCCCAGTTCGTGTTGTCGGGCTGTGCTGGCGCAGATCCATCGATGTGCGACATGAGGCCGAACTTCCCACACATGGACTTGAAGAAGGACGACCACTTGGTGTAGTTCGGAGACTTCAGATCGAGAAGCACCAGGACATGGGACTTGACGGCGACTGTGCAGAACGGGTTGAGGACAACGGGAGAGGCGGCGTTTGACGCGGCGGCAGGGGAGCCAGCGCCGGTGGCAGCCGCAGTTGTCATGACGGAGGAGAGACAGGCGAGGGCGCTTCAGGTAGAAGCGGAGCGGCGCCGAGCGGTCGAGCCCTCGAGGGACCGGAGCGGCGCCGGCTGGTCGAAAGCAGAGGAGGAGGAGGCACATGGCGATGGCGCCAGATCCACTGAGGGCGGTAGGCGGGAGGCACTGGCAAAGCGGGAGGAGGCGGCGCTAAGCGGCCCGGGAGGAGGGGGGGGCGGCGGAGAAGGCGGCGCCGGGTAGGAGCGGCGCAGAGGAGGCGTTGGGGGGGGGATTAGGCAGCGGAAGGAGCCAGGAAGGAAACTGATATCATGTAGGAAAGTATATGGCGCAAATCACCGCACAGCCAATAGGCCGGGATGGCTTTTCATATATAGGGAGACAAGAGTCCAGATTAGGAAGATTACAGGATCCTCAATTAGAGGAGCTAATCTAGGCATGTTACAATATGCATGGCTATACAATATTCTCTAATAGGTATGAACCAGACACAACCTTTGTGCTACACGATGTTGAGGACTACCAAAAGAGGCATTTCCCGATGTACCATAGCGCGAAACTAGCTGCAATGTATGGCCTTCTAATGGCAGGCCCTGGGCAAACGGTCCGTGAATTGAAGAACATCCGCATGTGCGGAGACTGCCATTCATTTCTGGAGTATGCCTCTGCTGCTACTCGTAAAGAGATTTCAGTCAAGAGACTCTAGTGTGTTTCATATTTTCAAGGGAGGGAAATGTTCTTGTAGAGAATAGACTGGCACCAATTTTGACATCTTTGCACTTCTCTTTGTAGTAATTTAGAAACTATAGAAGATATCCTTGTAATGAGCTATTGTACATCACTATGTGTTTCTTCAGAAGCCAGAGCATTTATGCAGAAGTGCTGGCATCATACTCAACAAGCTTTTTTTTTTCTTTTCTCAAACACTCTGGATATGGTTCAGTGGTGTAAATATTCTGCAAAAATTCAACATATCCGTTGATTTTACTGTTCATAACCTGCTAGCTTACTTTTCCTGCTTGCGCCTCAATTTACTATACACTATTAGATATACGTAACGTGTCCCTGAATCGGAGAGACCTGTTTACAATTGGTTGCAGCTAGTCTTTTCTTGATGTACTTTGTGGAATTACTAACAGCAGATAATTTCTGAATCGTAACAAGGAAAAAAGAGAAAATAACTGGAGTGAATATACTTGTTTGTTTGAATTTAATTGAACACTTGCGTACAATAATATACGAAATATACAGTAAGCATTCAAGAGCACGTTTAGATCGACAAAATGAAGGCGCGTCACAAGGCTATTTCGGATCCCCGCTGCTGTCTCGTAAAGAAGCGAACACGCTAAACGGAATGAAGAGCGGAAGGATCACCATAACCAAGCCGGCAGGAAGCAGGATCCTTTGAGCAAACCCCCGTGGACTCTTGCTCGTTGGCTCGTTGCCTTCTCGCGTAGCGCTCCGAACTATACTTCTGTTGCCACCACCTTCGCCACCGCCGTTGCCATGAGCCACCTCGCTATGGGTGGTCTGATCCCTCCTTTGGGGTGAATAGTAAAATCAATCTGATTTTAAAGTCACAAATGATGTAATTTTTTATATACAACTCTAAACTTTATAAAACTTGAAGCACACCTTCTCTAGGATGTCAAGAACTTATTCCAATTAAAGATCTTAAAGATCATTGCCAAAATTACGATATTTTTTCGTTTGAGTGAAAGTTGCTCTAAGACTGAGCCAAATACGAAAAGGAAATAGCTAAGGAGTACTCAGGTGTTTTGTTGGGGTGAGAGTACTTGATTTTTTGACCATCGGTTCTTCATTAAGATGTGTGCTCAAAATGGTTAAAAAATACTTCCGATTTGAAAAACTTTCAACTTGTTCAAAAAAAAACTTTTCTTTTTGAAAACTTGAAATGATTTGAAAAACTTTCAATTGGTTAAAAAAAAACTTTTACTGAAGTGAAAAAGCGTTCATGTGATTAGAAAACACTTTCAAATGATTCGAAATTTTCAACTCAAAAAATTGCTCGGTTTCAATTAGTTTTTTAAGAACTGATTTAGGGGGAGGGTTGAGATCCATTGGATGCTGATCTCACAGTCCAAATTTTGAGTACTTTTTTAACAAAAGAGTACTTAAGTGCTCCCTAGACACCACCATACGAAAATGGTGATTGAGAGGATCTCGTGGGATGAATCAATACAAGATGGCTAAAGATGGTCAGACAAAAATCAAACTTTGATCCAAAAACTTGCTCATGGGTGGATGATGATCAAAATGACCTTAGATATATCCCACATGTCCCAGCAAGCAAGATCACACATAAAAACCTAAGAAACACCAAAAAATTCCAAATGCTTCAAAGAAAGAGCAAGAATAAGATATAAATCATCTTAGGGTGAATCTTGCATTGATTGATTATAGATATTGTAGGTTTACAACCATTCCACCATGGAGAATAAAAGCTCAACACTTAAGTACTCAATCAATCCATCTATCATGAATTCTAGCCTCTTCACTTTCCTCTTCTATCCCTAAATCACAAATTAGTTGTCATAGCCCCAACTCTATTAAATGAATTATTATGCATATCATTTCTAGAGCATTTGCACAAATTATTGCATTTGAAAATTCCAAACCAAGTTTAAGCATAGAACTCAAATCGAAGCTCCAAATGAAAAACAGAAATAAAAACTTGTGATCATCCTTGAGAAACAATTTATTAAACTCTTATAATAATTATCATGAATAAATATAATTTTTTCCAAATTTTTAGAACCAAATTCAACCTTGTGAAAATTCAAACCAAGTTCTAAAAGCCTTTGCTGTTAATGAATTAAAATAAGCAAATCAATCATGAATAGTAAGGTTATAAAATTTATATATACTAGGTCATCCGAGGAGCCCCTCCGAAAATTTTTAGAATTTTTCAAATTTATATGCTATTTTTACTCAATCAGCCAAAGTAGAATTATTTGAAATCAATTCAGTCAAACACTTCACTATTTAACCGACTCAAACCATTTTAACTCGACTTGATACGACCAACTCACCACGCTGCACCCAACTCGGACCCAACCGCACCCTTTGATGAGCCACTAACACGCCGGGCCCACATGTCGGGTGTGTCTCCTTCTCGAAAGCTGGGCAAGAGCTTGGCACGCTGCCGCATTTGCTCTGCTGCGTCCCGTTAACGCCATGAGCCACCGCCTGTCCCGACTATCCCCAAGCTGTGCCAGCTAACGCTCTCTCCTTTCTCGTCTTCTCCCCGAGCTAAAGCCCCCTCGCATGCCTCCTTTCCCCTCATTCTTCCTCTCGGGGCTGAGGGAGAAGGATCTCAAAATTGCTCGTTTCTTCAGTAAAGTCCACACAACCAAGTCCCTAAGCTTCTACTTGCCATCCCATTTCCATCTAAGCTCATTGGAACCCTTGTGGTTGCTTGTAGGTTCCGAGTCACTACCGTGCTCTCGACGGTTCCAGAGCGCGCCCACGCCTACAACTTTTCCTAATATCGCGTCTCCAGTGAGTTTCTATTTCGGTCTTGCACGTCATATCGTGTCTTAGAGCGTGATAGCCTTCCCCTAAATTAATTCGTGCTTGGATCCACAGGAGTTCGTGAATCTCGGAGTTCCCTATTTTCAACCGAAGAACCCCATCTTCTTCCCCGGCGCCGTTCTGGTAAAGCATTCCCTAATTCCGCACGTTTACACCCTTAAGCATCTCCAACAGCTTGTTGTCTTTCTCCCTCTCTAGATTGACCTCTCCACGTTGAACCCCTTCGTCGCCATGGACCTCACCGTCGACAAGGCAGCACCGACCATCCCCAAGCACCCATCTCGCTCAGGTAGCATCCTTATACAACTTATTTGTTTTGGCACCCACTCAGTTTGACATGCAGAGCTTTATTTTCACATGCACGTACGCCGTAGAGACACTGTCGCTTTTCTCCGACGTGTCGCCAGCACACACCGCTGTTGAGCTCGCCGAGGTCAACTTAAGCTGCGCACGGTTCTCAGGAACCCATTCTTGGTCTTGGCCGGCGTTGCCATGGCGCATAGCGCCAGTGAGCCACCATGAAATCTCGTAGCCGCACGAGCCCGTGCATGGTGTGCTCCAAAAGTATTGTAGAGATTGGATTAGGGTTAATCACGGCCATTTATTAGCTAATGATTGCTCAATAGTTAGTGACTGTCTTAAAGAAGTACTGAGTCACTTACACGTGGGACCGCGAATAGAAAACGAGAAAACTAAACCGGTTTTTCTTAGAGTATGACATGTGGGACCAAGGTTTTTAAGTGCAAAGTACACTATGCGGTGGACCGACTCATGGACCTTCGGTCCATGCACTGTTGCATGGACTGAGTCAATGGCAGTTGGGCCCCACATGTCAGAACGTTCAAATTCGAAAAATTAAATGAAAAATGACACTATGCAGTAGACCCCACTTGTTAGTGTCTAAGGCTAGGGTAGGCTCGGTAGAAAAGGTATAAAAGGCTTTAGAAAAAAAACCAGAAATCAATTATTCATACACTGAAAATTCATTTAACTTCAAAAATGCACAACTAATTCAAATATACTCCAAATCAAGTGAAACCAATTTCGATAATTTTAATTTTAATTGTAATTTAATATGGAATATTTTTGAAACATGTCTCTGTCCCATAAAATATAGTTTTTGGAAATTGAACCATAACCGAATAATTTTTACACTAGAAATTGCCTTAACTTTAAAAATTCATAATTAATTCATATGAACTCCAAATGAGGTGAACCAAGTTATTTTGGTCTTGTAGTTTTATTTACTATTTATATATGTAATCCTTTTCTACACCACTATTCTACAATTTTTTTTTGCGAAAAATTGGATTTCAGATGATAGTAACCGAAGCACTGTTTTCAGCTTTTTCCAAATTCTGATTTTCAAACTGCTATAACTCTCACACACTAAATTCAAATGAAATAATTATTTCACCTAAATTCATATAAAATATTGATATATCTACTGTAGAAAATTCATGCATTTGTGAGCACTTTGAATTTTTGGCTTTTTCTCGGTATTTATACGATGTCGTCTTTCTATAGAGCCCAAAGTGCCTGACGTAGACGCTGACGCCACTGAGAGCGAGAAACTTGAATTCCAGTAAGGCAAACATCATTTGAATTTTATTCTTGCACCATATTGATCCTAGTTTTTGGTTAAGTTAGTATTTTGAATGCAATGATATTACTTGCATGCTATTTTGAAATGCTAATATTTTTGTGATGTGTAGTTAGTTATATCCTACTCATGATACTATCCTTGATATTCCAGAACATTTATGCTTAAGGTTAGTTGGTTGTGTGATGTATATATATCTTATATATAGTTGCTTAGCCATGCAAGTCTAGTAACTATGGTAGTCTGATTGATGGGATTATCCCGTTGATCATGGGAAACACAACATTCTTGTCTTTTATGCTTTTGGTCTAGATCTTTAAATCTGGTTATTAAGTTCTTTTTGGTTAAGTTAAAAAGGGTTTGGGTCTGGACAAGTGGATGTAGTGTGGGTGCGCTCGTGCACGAGACTCGAGTTTGTGGTTGTCTTGTCCGGACCAACAAGGACCGAATTTTGGAGCCGTTGTCAATTCAAGTAAAACCCGTGCCCACACGCTGAAGTTAGGAACCGGCTTGGTCAAGTAAGGGGAGGGTTTTATTGGGTTAAGTCCCAGGTGGTGTGAGGACACTTGTGTTCGATCATTTGTGTAGGGATCGCGGGAAGGCTATGATAGCGTAAAACAAAAATTTACCTCGTTACCAAGGAACCTCCGCTAGAAATAGATCACGAGATTACCACTAGACGTGCCGACTCATAGCGAAAGTAGCGTCGATGTAGCGATTTGATGCAGTCGTGGTCGTTCTTGTCGTACGTCTTCTCCTCCGAGAGGTCGTCATGAGTTGCGGATCGTCCTAGTGCTGATGCTTCGCAACAACACCTCCAATGTATCCACATGTATGGGGCAGGTACACCACGCGTTGGAGTGCTAGTGCCGGTAGTGTGGTTGAGGAAGGTGTGGCTATTAGGGTTTCAGGATGATCTTCAAAAGCTTCTCACTATCACCCCATGCCACCGCCCCTCTATTTATAGGCATCCATAACTCGTAGCCTACCATAATTCAGATCACCATCCAAATCAAATCACAACCCTTTAAGTGTGTGACCCTGTAGGTTCATGTGTGATCGGTTGTGATTCGGAACCTTTCCGACCATGAGTCATTAGCGGTATCTAGCAGCACATAACGATTCCCGAACACACATAGAATAAATCAGACGAACCTTAATGCAATATGATCTATGACCAGATCAGCTCGTAACTCTTTATGACCAGTTGGCGATTATGTTCTCTCCACGACCACCCAGGAGGTCTTCTAGGACTACCCGGAGGTCTTCCACGACCACCCTAGGAGGTCTACTAGGAGGTCCTCCAGGACCACCCCCGGGAGATCTTCTAGGAGGCCCTCCAGGACCACCCAGGAGGTCCTCTAGGACCACCCAGGAGGTCTTCTAGGAGGTCCTCTAGGACCACCCAAGAGGTCTTTCAGGACCACCTAGGAGGTCTTCTATATGTGGAAAACAGATATCAGCCGTACAACCTGTTTGTGTATTATCCCTTTGCCTCACGACATCTGGTTGAACTCTAGGTGGGATTAAGTCATCCATGGACTATTCAATACTTTCTCGATCAAGTGTCGAATAACTTCATATGGTCGACACTTCGACCACTAGTGGCATAGCCATGCACTTTGTTTATTCAACCACAACGAGGGGCCTAGAGACATCTCTCCTGTTATGTTAGGAGGGGCAAATCCCATGTCTGACCAGTCACATTCCTCCCCATGTTT
Organism: Phyllostachys edulis; assembly: GCA_036346405.1. Classification (NCBI taxonomy): domain Eukaryota; kingdom Viridiplantae; phylum Streptophyta; class Magnoliopsida; order Poales; family Poaceae; genus Phyllostachys; species Phyllostachys edulis. The sequence continues at coordinate 29,226,932 of CM070557.1, forward strand.
CATAGCACACCTGAAAGCTACCTTTATAACTACCCAGTTACAGTGTAGCGTTTGGCAACCCCTAAGAGTGCTATTACACATGTAGGAAACCATGCTGATCTCAGGTCTAAGGATTATACATCATCATTGCTTGAGACCAACTGATGACACACGAAATCATAACAATCTCAACAGTGTCTCAAGGTGGGTCTTTTTCAACACTATGTTCTCTAATATGTGTCCATATTATTGGTTTGATATCTCCATATCTATGACTCGTGAAACATAGTCATCAACCAATACATATGCTAGTCTAATCATATGTGTCCTCATATGTTTCCGACCAGGGAAAGTTTAAGAATAATCATCACATAAATATAGAGTTTCACAATCAAGTCACATACTTGATAATAAATACTATCGATATTATTCTGGGAACATGATAACATATTATCTAATGTCATGAACATAATGAAATATAATCATATCTATGATTGCCTCTAGGACATATTTCCAACAATTTGTTCATAGGATCCGATGCAATTTTCTATAAGTGCATGGGAGCACTATTTTTCTTTATTTACATTGTATCAATATTTCTAACACAACTTGTGAGCTCGCTTAGCAAGCTCTATCCGTAGCTTGTACTAAGTTTGGGGTTTCATCTCACAAGGGGGACTTATCTCAATAGGGCTTTCTTGCTAAAAAGTACCGAATCTCGATTTCTTCGGCCAGCATACCTTAGGAAATGTGTCATTATCCGAAGGCTTACAGGCTAATCGAGTCGTGTAGGTAAAGTAGTAGTCCCCTGCAGGGTGTAAATCTATTTGAATAGCCGTGTCCACGGTTACAAACGACTGCTTGAATTCGGGAGTCATTATTGTTAGACTTTAAATTAAAATTGACATGGTTACAACTTGGTATTCGGCATGAACCGGTGTTCATGCATTTTAGTTATCAAAGTGGGCAGTCACTTTGGTAGTTGTTTGATGGATTCATATATCAATGATTATCTATGTCACATATTTTACTTTTGCTTTTAAATCTGCTTTTTCTAAATGGCAATTGAAAACTAGTATGTGTAGGATGAAAATTATTGTGTTTTTTTGCAAAACTAAGCCACTAATGCCATCCTTTGAATACCCTCTAGCACAAATACTTTTTATTTGTGTAAGACTGGCGAGTACATTTGTACTTAATCTGTCTCTGCTTATTCAAGTGAAGATGATTTAACGCTCGACCAATTCGTTAGCGCCGATTTTGGCGATGCTAATGAATAGTGCTATTGTCTAGCTCCTAGTTTGTTGCCTTGGGTTATGGGGCACACTTTCTGGACCCTTTTGGTTTATTTATAATGTTTTCCGCTGCTACTTAATGTTATTATTTGAATTTGGTCAGTCGGAAGCTTTGTAATAGTTTTTTTTTTATTGAAAACAGTAGGGAAACCCTACTGTATATATTAAAATATTAAATAAATTACAAAAATACAAGTGAAAAGGGAGATGGAATAGGAAGAGAAGAGAGTATATACAACAGGCCTCACGTGTTGCACTGTGCTACCAATGCATGCAAATTACTACAGCGTTCTAGTGAGAAAAACTTCCTCCGCCGTTCTCACATTCCTGCTTTCTCTTCTTGTGCATCAATAATCATGGTAACGGAAGTTAACACGCACATTATCAGTAGAATTTTCTTCCTTCTTGTGAACATGATCTTCAGGTGGTTCCATGAGGACCAGCTAAGGCAAGTTATATGGCCAGTCCGAGAGTAGGGGCTTAATAGATGGTTTAGCCCGATGAGTCAGCAAGGCAAATTCTCGTGTAAAAATGGCGTGCCAATTTGGAATGCTATGAGTCTGATGATTGAAGATCCAATTATTTCTTGTGATCCATAAGGCCCAAGTGGACAGCACAATAATTTCCATAAAAAAGCTTTGGTTAATCTTGTCTTTGAGATATAATAAAGCTTGATGAGCTGAGATGAGTGGCGACCGTTGTGGACAGACTATATCCTAGCACTGTTGTACAAATGGGCATGACCAGAAGAGATGTTGTGCTGATTCTTCAATTCCCAGATCACATAGTATGCAAGAGTAGTCATCCAGCAGGCAGTTCTTGTGATGAAGAAGGTTCCTAGTGTTGAGCCTATCTTTGAGTAGGAGCCAGAAGAAAACTTTATGGCGTCTTTGGCATAAACATGCCCACATCCACTTGAAATAGATTGGTGCTAGGAGATTACCCATGAGAAAATGGTAGGTTTTGACTGATGAGTGCTACGATGAGTTCCAAATATAGTGTTAAGTATCTTCCTGCGTTGAAAGTTCCAGTTCTTGAGTAAGATGTTGCACCTGCTGGTACTGATCATGTGCTTGTATCGACAACGGAAGGTGAAAAAGGGTCTCAAAACTATCCAATTGCTCAGCGGAAGCGACCGAGATGAGATCTGTTTTAGCAAATGAAAGAAGTTCTGGATGCTGCTGACAGAGTAAATTCCCATTCCACAAATCTTTCCAGAAGAGCACTGTTTGCCCATTGCCTACCGAGCAGGCAGCTAGGCCCTTATACTGAGGAAGCATCTTGAGGATATCTCTCCACCAGAAGGAGCCAATACACACATGGTCTGAAGGTATAGAATTTAGATAGTAGGCTTCCCAAATAAGTTTTACCCATGGAAGGTTGACATGATTAAATAGCTTGTGAAGGTTTTTGAGAAGGAGCGCCTGGTTTTGTGCACCCAGGTTCAATACTCCTAATCCTCCTTGATTTTTTGGTTTGCAAACTTCTTTCCAAGAGACCAGAGATTTTCCACGGGCGTCCAAAGTTGAGCTTCTCCAAAGACAATTCCTGCGGTATCTATCAATTTGTCTGATGACTCCCTTCGGGAGTTTAAGTAGGCACATGTAGAAGGTAGATAGTTGAGAGAATACTGAATTCACCAATGTAAGTCGGGGGATTTCAGAATTTGCCCTCATTGGATAGATAGATTTCAGATCTTGCCCTCCATGTGTCTATGACATGTGGGTCCAGGGCCCATATGTCATAGACACATAGGGGGGCAAATTCTGAAATCCATCTATTCATTAGGGAAAATTCTGAATTATTCCATGTAAGTCTACCTCCAATGGAGGGGAATGGAGCGTAGTTGGCTAACCTTCTGTCTACTCTCTGAATGAGCGGGAGGAAGTCTTTGATTTTTGGTTTGTTTGTTCCCAGTGGGAGACCTAGATAGGTGAACGGGAGGGAGCCCAGTTGACACCCAAGAGTACGAGAGAGGATTTCCATCTTGTCTGGGTGAACATTGATAGGGATCATGAAGGATTTATCAAAATTAACCTTGAGTCCGGTGGATTCTACAAAAGAATTAAGAATCCCCGTAAGGAAGAAAAGTTGATTCGCACAGGCCTGCATAATGATGAGTGTATCATTTGGATATTGTACTGCCAGGAAGTCCGGACATGCCCGAGAAGCGCCCGGGGGTCGCAGACCCTAGGCCCATAGCCCTATTAAGAAGCATCTGGAGAAAATCAGCTGTCAGAACAAATAGTAGTGATGAGAGTGGATCCCCTTGTCTGACACCCCTTCTGCAATGAATAATTTTGCCAGGCACCCCATTGAGAAGCACAGAAGAGGTTCCTGTGTTCTGAATATTGGCGATCTAGGTCATCCATTTAGGTCCAAAGCCCTTATGTTCCAAGATTGCTAGGATGGCCCTATGCTCAACTCTGTCAAATGCCTTTTCAAAGTCCAATTTGATAACAATAATCTCCTTCTTCGAAGAGTGACAAATGTGAAGGAACTCAAAGGCCCAAGAAAGACAATCTTGAATTGTCTGCGATTTCAGGAACCCGTATTGATTTGCATGGACTAATTCTAGAATAACCAGTTGAAGCCTGTTGGCCAGGAGCTTTGTTAGGATTTTGAAGGAAGTGTTCAGCAGGGAGATCGGCCTATAGTCATTAACCCCCACAGGATTATCCATCTTTGGGATAAGAGCGATGAGAGTTGAGTTGATGGATTGGAGGTTGAGCTCATTCCTGAAAAAGGCATCATAAAGCTCATAGAAATCTTGTTTGATGATGCTCCAGCATTTCTTAACGAATAGTCCATTAAAGCCATCTAGCCCCGGAGATTTGTCCGGTGGTAGGAGCTTGATAACTTCATCAATCTCCTGATGGCCAAAAGCTTCTTCCATCCAATCCAAGTTAGAATGGGGTAAGATTAGTTCTGCAAGGTTGAAGTGCATAACAGGTGTCGAGATGGTGCCTAATCTCTCGTTGTAGGCCTCCCAAAAAAGTGATGCTTTGTCCTGATGTTCTTTGATTTCATTCCCATATGCGTCTTGCAGGACAATGATGAAATTAGAACGGAAACGGATGGTTGCTTTAGCATGGAAGAATTTAGTGTTTTCATCCCCCAGCTTAGCCCAGTTTATAGCTCCTCGTTGCTTCCAGTAGATGTGCTACTATTTTAAGAGATGATGCAGATGGTCCTTTAAGATATCCCTAGCATTCCATTCTTCTGTGGAGAGCGCTCTGAATTCTTCTAATGTATCGAGTAGCAGGATAACCTCATTCGAATTGGTTATGGCTACCCGAAGGTTAGATAGTTGCTTTGCCCAGATTCTAAGTGCATGCCACAGGGCCTTGAATTTCAGATTGATCCGCCTGCCCGGATCGATTGCATGTACTAAAATATGCCAAATATGATTCACAAGATTCTCAAAGTCCTTGTGCTCCAGCCAGCGGTTTTCAAATATGAAGATGTTAGCTTTTAGGGATGGATGAGTTGATCTGAACCATGCAGGGTACGTGATCCGAAACAGATTTGGCCAGAGGAATGACCATGGTGTTCGGATAGCGAAGGGTCCAGTTGTAAGATGAGAAGGCCTAGTCTAGTTTTTCCAGTAGGGGATCTCCTTGCATGTTGCTCTAGGTAATGGATCTACCTTTTAATGGCAATTCGACTAAACCTAGATCACTGATAGCCGCATTGAAGAGTAGCATGTCATTAACACTTCCTCCCGGTTTATTTCTGTCCAAAGGAGCCCTGATGAAATTAAAGTCCCCCACAAATAACAAATCTTGGTTAGGTTGAATAACAATACTTGCGAACCAATCAAGGAATCTTCCTTTAGTTTCAGTTCTTGGAGGGACGTAAAGATTAGTGAGAGTCCAGGTGAGGCCCGAGTGTACCGAAGTAAACTCAATCATAATAGAGAACTCATTAGTAAGAGTGGTGTGGCCTATGAACATGGAACCTGACCATGCTATAAGAAGGCCTCTCGAGGCTCCTACCGAGGGCAGAAAAGCAAAACTATTGAAGTGTCTGGGGCAAAAGTTGGCCAGAAAATCTGGCTCCAAGTATTGTTTCTTAGTTTCTTGACAGCACAAAATGCTGCACTTGCTTTCCTCAATTTTATTGCGAATGGCCCTCCATTTGCTGTTAGAGTTAAGTCCTCTAACATTCCAAGATAAAATCTTCCATTGTCTATTCATAAAAAACATATGAACTCTGTTTTAGCCTGCATATACCAGATACACTAGGGCGGTACAATGATGCCCCATGCAGGCCAGACTGATAGACGCAGCTTAAACAAAAGCAGCTAGAGAGAAATCTTGTGACACTAGAGAGTAGAGCACTAAGTGAATAAGCGATGCTGCAGATAGAACAAGTGCAAAAGCTTCTGCAGCCCATCTCACTCCTGCCTTTAAGTCTTCGCATTCTTCTCATTTTCTGATTCCTTCTCTTCATACTTCTTGATTTTGGGAGGTACTTTTACAAGTCTGTCATCTGTGACATCTTCTGGGGGCACCTGGCAGTAATTCAAGCAAAGGTTCTTGATAATTTTGGTCGAGAGTTAGGGTGGAGTCTCTTCCCCTGGCAGATGATGCTTGTCAGTGCAAGGCTTACGCATGAAGCCACCTTTTTGTGCCTTCAACCTTGTGCTTCTATGGACTTCTATTTCCACCAAGGGGATTGTCCTTTTAGATAGTTTCTTTTTGAGGTGGATGTCTGAGGTGCAACCAACAGTGATTGCCAGATTCTGTGGAGCTGATGGGGTTGAGGGAACTGCAATGGTGTCATCTGCCACTTCTTCTACCTCTGATGGAGGTCTTCCTTTGCCCAAGGAGATTGATGGCTGGTTATTAGAGGCAGCTACTAGATTCTCTTTCTTAGCTGATTGGGCCTGTGATACCCCTGGAGGCATAGGGCAGCTACCAGGAATGACAAATGGTTTGCTCCTACCTTGTTGCTCCTTAGATTGAGAGATTATCGACCACATGCCAAAAGAAAGGATATTCTTGGCGATTTGGAATTTGTCCGGAGACAAAAGCAACGAAGAGAAAAAAATCGGCCTATTTGGTGGGCATGTCCACCACTGTTTGCATGGGCAAGTTAACCTATGGAGCAAAGAACTTGGCCCAGGCCTGAGATTCAAATACTAGGCAGGCAGGAGGGGAACCAAGGGCCACTCCAGAGCAGCCTGCATGTATCTCCAAATGAGGCACCAGCACCATCCCCAGCTGCAAATCTAGATTAACAAGTCCCGGATTCATCACCAGATTGTTATCAACCTCATGTTGATCGTTCGGGCCCTCCACACCAAAGTTGGCAGGCTGATTAAGGTCTGGAATAAGTGCTGGGGGAGAACTGGTAGACCAAAGAGACCCTAGTCAACACAAATACCCGACGATGTCGAAGATGCAAAGGAGGGGGCTTGGTCAGATAGCTCTATGCCAATATGAGCGATAGGTAACAGTTCCTGATCAGCAACTGGGTCCATGATTCCCAAAGGATTATGATCCCCAATCTCCATCTGGTCCTCCTTGTGTGGGATAAGCACATCCAGCACCGGTTGAGGCCAAGGCATCCAATTGTCTGCGTTCTGCATGTGATGATCTTGCCAAGGGGCCAACATGTTGGAGGCACCTCCAGCTGCAGCCTGCTGTTCTGCACCTCCATTGTTGAAGTTGTTTTGTGCCAGATCTAGAGGGGGCAGGTTCCAAGCCTGAATGGGAAGTGGGTGGGGATTTCCTCCTTCATCAGGTGGGTCATCTTCATCTAGTGGTCCTGCTCCCAGTAATTTTTGGGCGATGATTTCACAAGGGACCGTCCAGGATTCGTTGAGAAAGTCATCACCATCGGTAATCTGAATGCTTCTTGGGACCAATTCTAAGTCAATGACTCTTGTTTTGATGATAATCCGCGAGATATTAGTTAAGTATTTTTCCCAGACCAGCAATCTACCAAAGTTCTTGATGGCATCTTGGATGTAGGACAAGCTCCAGTAATCCAAGGGAAAGCCAACCAACATGAGTCAGCACTCTCTGTTGAAATTTATACCCTTCCAGTTCAGTCCCTCATTGTGTTTTTGAAAAGAAATTTGAACATCTTGAAATTGATGAGGGCTGGCTTGGATCATTGCCTCTCGAGAGTGGACAGTATTAAATTTCACATATGCCGCTCCAAAGGGACAGGGTTGAATGCCACGAATGCGAAGTCTCTGGATGTCGACTAGGAATTCTGATAGGATCTCTTCCACATTGGGAAAGGGAACCTGACCTGGTGGCATGGGGTCGATGATCGCTATAGCCCAGTCCTCATTCTTTGATGGAGCTCATCCACAAATCACTCGAGCACGGCTGGGTCTTCCCTCTACATGTTGCAGATCATACCCTCGCGGCAGCAGAGGCCTGAAGTCACCTTCGAAGTTGGCCATGGGGTCAAAGGGGACAATCGCCCAATCGGTGGTGGGTGAGGAAGAAGAACGTGCGGGCTACGTTGGGGACTAGGGAGGTGGAGCGACTAGATTGGTTTGGCTCGGGGGAGACGAAGCGTCCAAGGGAAGCTCAAAGTAGTGTATCCCGAGGTCCCGAAGAGAACAAAAAGTTAATGGCTCCGAGATATGAGCCGAGTTGATCTGGTCCATTCCTCAGAACCAAGAATTGCACTTCTGGCCTGACCAGCCCCAGTCTCTAACTAACGAGGAAAAGAAGGGCTTTGGAACAAATCCTGAGCTAGAAAAAGTTCCTTTGCAAGATTTTGCCACATGTCTTGGAGTTCTGCAAGTGTGACATCGGATGGAATTTCTACAGTTCCTTCTGGAATGCCCAGGAAGAAGGCACCGGATACAGCAGAGTGCAGATTTGTTACAAGAGCGAGTGAGCTCATGATTAGGGATCAGAAAGAAGGCTGATACTGGCGAACGCCGGGGAGAGCCAACTCTCGAACTTTTGAAATGATGAACTCCATCTCTTGGACTGATGCAGGACCTGGTGTCCCTGCCGCCTGATACCTTCAAAGGACCCGACTAAAGACCCTTTTGAAAAGGGGTTTTTAGGCGATTAAAGATCTGAGAGATTGGAATGGTTGCCTTGTTGTTCCACTCAGTTATTCTAGGAGCCTACTGGGAATTAAAAGAGGTATTCAATGGGACTAAATTTGCACCCGTGCGGATTGATGAGTCCTTCCTATGACCCGACCACACAACCTCCGCAAATGATCTCTTCCTACCCTGAACTGTGGTCCATTCCTTCTTCTATTCCTCCAACCATAGCTAAAATTCTCTCTGCCAATTTGGCCCTCCTTTTCCCCAAAGGCTGAAGAAGATCGCAAATTCTTTGCACGAGTAGCTTCTAAGGTTGAAGATAAATAGACCAACATCCTTGGATGCTACCGAGAACTTAAAACACGAGGAGTAAAGTTTGATTACCTTGAAATCTCTTGCATTGCCTCTGAGGCAAGATTGAAGGGCAGCACTAACCATCTCCTCCTCCAGGCGAAAACGAGATCTACCAAAGGAGGCCACTAGGTGGAACTCCCAAAGACCACATCCCGGCCAGAAAACCACCGGAGAGCCAAAAACGATTCCAGATATGTTGATGAAGATCTAATCCTGAGTTGAAGTCGAGCTCCGAAAAAGCCATGATGAGAGATGTTGTGGATTCTGCCGGTGCCCAGATGGCACCGGCGAGGAGATTGCGTAGGGGAGCAGTAGTCGCCAAAGGAGTCGCTAGAGCACTCCATTCAAACTTTCGAAAGGAGCTTGCTCTGCTTTGTAATAGTTGTAGACTTAACTACTACGTTGTATGTCTTTTGGATTATCAATGTATGAATGTTGTATGGATGTGAGTGACGTTGAACGAGGGTATATGCGAGTTGGTATCTGATCTTGGGAGCCACCCGCTGTTTTGAAATCCCTTTTAATTCGTTTAAGTGTGTATTCGGCTGTTGGAGAAACGACTATCATGTAGTACTCACAGAGGAGTGGTATACGTGGTGTCCGGTGCTCTAAGTTCTGTCGAGTGCTCTAGCTCGAATGGAGTTAAGTTGGATTTCAATCCCCTGAGGCCTAGAGTTATTTTCCTAAGACCGGTGGGTCTCAGTCTTATAAAAATAACCTGGGGTCCTCACAACGTTGGTTTCAGAGCCATACTAACTGTAGGTTAGAAATAGCACGGGCATTAGTTAGCAAGTCTTCTGTCAAATTATTTTCAAATCAGCAAAATAGTTTCAAAAAGCTTAAGTTATGAACATCTTTTGTTCCCCATCCATCTTAGTATCATTTTCTTACCCTAGTCTCATTTGAGTTTGCAAACTAACTTTTCCTCTTACCTTGTCCTTCTTGTCTTTAGATGAGTTGTCAATACCTCGTCAAGGAGACCCAAGCTGAAGATGTTGATGGATACCCAGCGCTACTTCGAGACATGATGTGGAGGGCCAACTTCACCGACCAACTGACGTACTCCATCTATTGCCGCGACAGAGGACCGTGGATGGAAGAATACCTGGTTGTATCCAACATCATCGCTAGGCGAGTAATGGGAAGCACCCCATACGGGTTCCAAGTGCATGGCGCCTCTGAGGCCACGATGTTGCAGGAAGTGGCTCATGTGGCCATAAGCCATCATCGTCATGACTTGACAGAGTTAGCTCAACCACCATATGACCATTTTCCACTGCAATCTCGTGGCGCGGAGGTGAACACCTTCGTTGAGATCCAATATAGGGAAGATCCCCAAGTACAGCAGATGGCGAGATTGGTGCATATCATGGATTGGGTCCACCATTGCACCATGCACAAGCTATGGGAGATGCGGCATCGTCTCATAGCGACCCAGGAGCACCTGCAACTCATGTGTAGCATGGGGCTCATTCACCGCGACGTGCTCTATGGTGAGAATGAGGTCTCCCCATACACTTCTGCACCACCGGAGTACCCAATTATGGGCCGAGGCGCCAAGCCCGTATGTCGATGGGTTTTTCTCACACCTAGAGACCGGAACCCGTGGGAGGCCACATCATTGACATAGGATCCCCTTTACGCCTTACCAACCCAGAGGACCCCGAAGACTCGGGACCACTCAGATACTATATGTTAAGTCAGTTTCCGATGAATTTCAACTGAAACCACTAGGGTGTTAGTATCTTGAGCTCGCTGTGCGGAAATGTGTCCAGTGAGCATTTATCTTTAAATTAATGTAATAGGGTAGTATTGTTTAACTCTTTGTTGTAGGAACCTTTTGTTTCGGGCGGTTGCCATTCGCCTATGGCCTTACATGAATGTAATCGTATCGGAAAACTATCATTTGCTTTAATGGATCTTGTACTGGCTATAGTGCCTTTGTACCCCCCCCATTGGTGTTAATTTTTCACGCATTTTATGTCTTGATGCATGCTAGATTAAGTATATTACCCCCGCTATCTAGTTTTTTTCCTTTCGCGCTCATTCGAGCGTACCTTTCCTCTGATTGCTTACCATCCTTGTGGCAACAGGATGACTGGAGCTACAACTCGCTCAAGAGCACAACAAGGGGAGGGGTCACCACCCCCGAGCACTCGCTCCACTGCTGTTAGTGAGATATATGCATGGGGAGAGCGTGGTGAGCCTTCCAATGGGCAAAATCAGCAAGGTAGTCAACCAAAAGAAGTGCTTCCCTCGCCGCATACGATGGCAGAAGTGCTTGCTCTAATCAAGAGGAACCGGATGGATCAAACCCAGATCCTTGAGATCATCGCTTGCAACACCTCCCCCGCTTTAGGGACATCCGGAGGAGTGGGAGCTCAATGGGCACACAGGGGACTTCTGACTTTCAGTGTATGAATCCCCTGACGTTCTCGAGTTCTGAAGACCCAATGGAGGCGGAGGACTGGCTCCGCACTATCGAGAAGAAGTTGGATATTGCTCAATGCACCGGCGTTGAGAAGGTATTGTTTGTGAGTTATCAACTCGATGGGGGCGGCGAGCGCATGGTGGGACAATTTCTACGCCATGCAACCCGAGGGACACGTTCCGACTTGGAACGAGTTCCGAGTGGCCTTTCGTGAGGCCCACATCCCAGAAGGCGTGATGATGATCAAGCAACAACAATTCCTCGTTCTGAAGCAAGGAAGGAAGAGTGTGATGGAGTATTTACATGAGTTCAATTTCCTAGCTCGTTATGCTCCTGATGACGTCTCCACCGATACTCGTCGTTAGAGCTGTTTCATGAACGGCTTGACAGAAGAAATGCAACTTGCATTGGCCGTCCATGACTTCAGAAACTTCCAACACATGGTCAACAAGACCATTGTTGTGGAAAAACAAGAGTCAAGCCTTGGATGAATCAAGAAAGAGGAAGAGGGCCGCTCAAATTTCAACAAACGGTAGTTTTCCGAGACCGCGCACAGGGCCGCCCCAAGAGCCCTGATTTTAAGCCCCGGCGCCACCGAGGCCACCAACCTTTGTACCAAGACCTCCACCACCAAATGGGAAGCAAAAGAATGGGGAAAGTCAACCCCCAAATAGCAGTGCTTTCAAAGTGTGACATGCTTCCATTGTGGCCACCTCAGCTATTATGCACATCAATGCTTGGCAAGACAAAAAGGGATGTCCGAGTCTATCAAGCTCCAACTCCACCACCAGCTCCAGCGAGACCCTCACCACCCTCGAGGGTAGCATCCACACCCCCTCGAGTTCTAGCACATGGCTGAGTGAACCATGTCACTGCCGAGGAGGCAAACAATGCACCGGACATCGTTTTGGGTACACTTTTTTGTTAATTCGCATCCAGTTGCAGTTTTATTCGATTCAGGAGCATCACATTCATTCATCAAGAAGGATTTTGCTGCACAACATCAATTTCAAATGCATACACTTCAGCTCCCATACCACATTCAGTCACCAGGATTGGTTCTGCAAACCGATCAAGTCTGCAGGGACATAAAAGTGGAGATTCAAGGGATTGAATCTTTGGCAAACTTAATAGTAATAAATTCAGTGGGTATTTATGTTATATTGGGGATGGATTGACTGTCCAAAAATCTGGGACAAATCAATTGTGCCCAACGGTCAATTTTTGTCACAAGCAAAGATGGCGATCAAGTTTTTTTGCGTCGAAAGTGGGCAGTTCTCATCTCTATGCTCTAGAAATTAGTATCACTCTTGAATTGGAGAAGGTGATAGTGGTATGTAAGTATCCAGATGTATTCCCTAAAGAACTCTCAAGCATGTCCTAGGATCGCGAAGTTGAATTCGTGATCGAGCTTGCCCCCGGAACTACGCCAATTTCAAAATAGCTGTACCGGATGCCTCCCAATAAGTTAGTAGAATTGAAGGAGCAACTCAAGGAGTTACAAGATAAGGGCTTTATTCGGACGACCTCCTCACCTTGGGGATGCCCAGAAATTTTTGTCAAGAAGAAAGACAAGAGTTTGCGGATGTGTGTTGACTACTGTCTGCTAAACAAAGTCACTGTCAAGAACAAGTATCTACTTCTGCGGATTGATGATATGTTTGACCAACTAAATGGGGCTCAAGTATTTTACAAGATTGACTTGAGACTAGGCTATCATCAGATCAAAGTCAAAGCTGAAGACATACCAAAGACGGCATTCTCTATTCGTTACGGCTTGTACGAGTACACTGTTATGTCATTTGGCTTGACAAATGCACCGGCCAACTTCATGAACCTCATGAATTCAGTTTTCATAGAGTACTTAGACCAGTTCATCATCATGTTCATCGATGGCATCCTCATCTACTCCAGGTTTGATGAAGAACATGAGCAACACTTGAGGCTTGCGTTGGAAAAACTCAGGCAACATCAACTCTATGCAAAATTCAGCAAGTGCGAGTTTTGGCTTCATGAAGTTAGCTTCTTGGGCCATGTGTTATCTAAAGGTGGTGTCGCTATTTAAACAAATAAAGTGCAAGATGTATTGAACTGGGGATAGCCCAAAACTATCACCGACATCAGAAGCTTTCTCGGACTTGCGGGATACTACTGCTGGTTCATCAAGAACTTCTCTAAAATTGTGAGGCCGATGACCCAGCTATTAAAGAAGGAAAAGAAGTTCGAATGGTCAGTGGAATGTGAGGAAAACTTTCAGATCTTGAAAGAATGCCTGACCAAAGCTCCGGTACTCATTCTGCCAGATATTCACAAGAGCTCTGATGTGTACTACGATGCTTCTCGCCTCGGGCTTCGTTGTGTGCTTATGCAAGAGGGCCGAGTTGTAGCGTATAAATCGAGACAATTGAGGCCACATGAAGTGAATTATATCACCCATGACTTAGAGCTAGCTGTTGCAGTCTATGCTCTGAAGATTTGGTGATATTACCTCATCAGTAATCGTTGCGAGATCTGCACCGATCATAAGAGCCTCAAATATATTTTCACTCAAGCTGATCTAAACCTGAGGCAATGAAGGTGGCTTGAGCTAATCAATGACTATGATATGAGACTCCCTATGATACGAGACTCCATTATCACCCAAGGAAAGCCAACGTGGTGACCGACGCGTTAAGCAGAAAAATCCAATGCAACTGCTTATCGGTAACACCCATTTCAGCAAGCTTGTGCACTAAGCTGCAACGACTAAGTCTTGAGATGATTGAAGAAGGTTCTCTCGCTGCTCTAAGTGTGAAATCCACATTAGAGGACTAGATCAAGGAGGCCCAGAAGACTGACAAGGAGGTGGCCCGAATCCAAGAGAATATGAAGGAAGGCAAGGCCAAATGCTTTACCGAAGATACACAAGGCACCCTATGGTTCGAGAACCATTTGGTGGTGCCATATGACTGCAAGTTGAAGGAATTGATTCTCAAGGAAGCTCATAACTCTCAGTTCTCCATCCACCCTGGGAGTACCAAGAAGTATCAAGATCTGAAGAAGCGACTACGGTGGAGCCGAATGAAGCAGTAGATCGCACGGTACGTTGCTGAGTGCGATGTGTGACAAAGGGTTAAGGCCGAGCATTTGAGGCTAGCGGGGTACTCTCCAACCGCTGCCCATTCCTAAGTGGAAATAGGAGGAAGTCAGGATGGACTTCATCACCGGCCTTTCAAGGACTCAAACCGGGTCCAATTCCATATAGGTGATTGTTGATCGTTTGATGAAGGTTGCCCATTTCATTCCTGTCAAGACCACCTACACCGGGAACAAGTTAGCGGAGCTATACATCTTAAGGATTGTTTGTCTCCATGGTGTACCAAAGGTGATCGTTTCTGATCGAGATGCTCAGTTTACGTCATACTTCTAAAGATGCCTGCATCAAGCAATGGGGATCAACCTATCTTTTAGCACCGCATACCACCCACAAACGGATGAAAAAACCGAAAGGGTAAATCAAATATTGGAAGATCTTCTATGAGCATGTGTGCTGTCCTACAGCAAAAATAGGGAGAAATGCTTGCCGTATGCGGAGTTCTCCTACAACAATAGCTTCCAATCAAGCATACAAATGTCACCTTTCGAGGCGCTGTATGAGAGAACTTGTAGGACACCATTAAACTGGTTTGAGACAGGGGAGAGGCCATTCTATGGTCTGACCTTGGTGGAGGACGCTGAAGAGCAAGTTCGCGTGATCCGTGAGTGACTTCGAACGACTCAATCTCGTAAAAAATCTTATGTCGACTGTCGCCAACGTGAATTGAGTTTTGAGGTGGATGATCATGTTTATCTTAAATTATCTCCGATGAAGGAATACATCGCTTTCAAGTCAAGGGCAAGTTGGCACCACGCTACAACGGACCATTCTGAATTCTAGCGAAATGAGGATCGGTGGCCTATCGATTGAAATTGCCATCATCACTCTCATATGTGCACAATGTCTTTCATGTCTCTCAACTGAAGAAGTGCCTTCGAGTCCCAACCGAAGCAACCCAATTAGAAGAACTCGACTTGCAACCCGATCTTTCTTATCGGGAGCATCCGATTCGCATTCTTGAGGAAACTAGGCGCAAGATGAGAAATCGCAACATAAAGTTCTTAAACATTTAGTGGAGAAACCATACTAAAGATGGAGAAACTTGGGAGCATGAAGACCAGATGCGAACTGAATATCCCGACCTTTTTCCTCATGTCTAAAGTGCCTTCGAATCAAGAAAGGAAAGGTTATACAAAGCAATGGAAAGGAAAATGTATTAGAAATGCTTTGTAACCTTGTTAAGATATCTTAGCACTATCTTTGAATGAAATCAAGACAACACATGTTCTATCTCCTTCTAGAAGTTTTCCGGCCCAATTTTTGAACTACCAGAATCTCGGGGACGAGATTCTTTGTAAGGAGAGAGGTTTGTCACAGCCCAAACTCTATTAAATGAATTATTATGCATATCATGAGCATGCATATCATTTCTGTAGCATTTGCACAAATTACTGCATTTGAAAATTTCAAACCAAGTTTAAGCATACAACTCAAATCGAAGCTCCAAATGAAAAATAGAAATAAAAACTTGTGATCATCCATGGGAAACAATTTATTTAACTCTTATAATAATTATCATGAATAAATATAATTTTTCCAAAATTATTAGAACCAAATTCAACCTTGTGAAAATTCAAACCAAGTTCTAAAAGCCTTTGTGGTTAATGAATTAAAATTAGCACATAAATCATGAACAGTAAGGTTATAAAATTTATATGTATACTAGGTCATCCCAGGATCCCCTTTGAAAAATTTCAAATTTTTTCAAATTTATATGCTATTTTAACTCAATCGGTCAAAGCAGAATTATTTGAAATCAAATTAGTCAAACACTGCACTATTTAACCGACTCAAACCAGTTTAACTCGACTTGATCCAACCAACTCACCACACCGCACCCAACTCAGACCCGACCGCACCCTTCGTCGAGCCACTAACATGCTGGGCCCACTTGTCGAGCGTGTCTCCTTCTTCGGGCAGCACAAGCCAGAGCCGCAGGTGCCACGCTGTGGCGCGTTGCTCTCTGCGTCCGTGCCGACGCCATGAGCCACCGCCTCCCGAATCGTCCCTCGAAGCTGTGCGCCTAACGCCGTCTCCTTTCCCGTCTTCTCCCCGAGCTAAATCCCCCTCGCATGCCTCCTTTCCCCTCATTCTTCCTCTCGGGGCTGAGGGAGAAGGAGCTCACAATTGCTCATTTCTTCAGTGAAGTCCACACAACCAAGTCCCTGAGCTTCTACGCTCCATCCCATTTCCATCTAAGCTCATTGGAACCCTTGTGGTTTCTTGTAGGTTCCGAGTCACCACCGTGCTCTCAACGGTTCCAGAGCGCGCCAGCGCCTACAACTTTGCCCAATATCGCGTCTTTGATGAGTCTCTATTTTAGTCTTGCGCGTCGTATCGTGTCTTAGAGCATGATCAAGTCTTCCCCTAAATCAATTCGTGCTTGGATTCATAGGAGTTCATGAATCTCGGAGTTCCCCATTTTTGGCCGAAGAACCCCATCTTCCTCCCCGGCGCCGTTCCAGTAAAGCATTCCCTAATTCCGCGCGTTTACACCATCGACGTACCTCCCTCTTCGAGAGCTTGTTGTCTTTCTCCCTCTCCAGATCAACCTCTCCACATGAACCCCTTCGCCGCCGTGGACCTCACCGTCATCAAGGCAGCACTGACCATCCCCGAGTACCCATCTCGCTCAGGTAGCATCCTTATACCCTTAGCTATTTTGGCACCCGATCAGTTGGAAAATGCAAAGCTTTATTTTCGTATGCACGTATGTCGTAGAAACACTGCCGCTTTTCTCTAGCGTGTCGCCAGCACACACTGTCGTTGAGCTCGTTGAGGTCACCTTAAGCTGCGCACGATTCTTAGGAACCCATTCCCAGTCTTGGCCGGCGCCGCCATGGCGCGTAGCACTGGCGAGCCACCATGCAATCTCACGGCCGCGCGAGCCTGCGCGTGGCGCGCTCCGATAGTTACGGTAGAGATTGGATTAGGGTTAACCACAGCCATTTATTAGCTAATGATTGCTCAATAGTTAGTGACTATCTTAAGGAAGTAATGAGTCAGTCACACGTGGGACCACGAACAGAAAACAACAAAACTAAACTAGTTTTGATTAAAGTATGACATGTGGGCCCGAGGTTTTTAAGTGCGCAGTACACTATGCGGTGGACCGACTCATGGTCCGAGTTAATGACAGTTGGGCCCCACATTTCAGAACGTTCAAATTCAGAAAATTAAATGAAAAATGACACTGTGCAGTGGACCACACTTGTCAGTGTCCCAGGCTAGGGTAGGCTTGGTATAAAAAGTATAAAATGCTTTAGAAGAATTCGGAAATCAATTATTTGTACACTGAAAATTCATTTGACTTAAAAAATACATAACTAATTCAAATAAAGTGAAACCAATTTTGATAATTTTCATTTTAATTGTAATTTATTATGGAATAGTTTTGAAACATGTCTCTGTCCCAGAAAATATAGTTTTTGGAAATTGATCCATAACCGAATTATTTTTACACTAGAAATTGCCTTAACTTTGAAAATTCATATGAACTCCAAATGAGGTGTACCAAGTTATTTTGCTCTTATAATTTTATTCCCTATTTATTATGTAATCCTTTTCTCCACCACCGTCCCACAATTTTTTGCAAAAAATTATATTTTGGATGAATAGTAACCGAAGCACTGTTTTTCACTTTTTCCAAATTCTGATTTTCAAACTGCTATAACTCTCACATACTAAATCCAAATGAAATAATTATTTCACATAAATTCATATGAAATATTTATCTAGCTATTTTAGAAAATTCATGCATTTATGAGCACTTTGAATTTTTGGCTTTTTCTCAGTATTTACATGATGTCATCTTTCTATAGAGCCCGAAGTGCCTGACGTAGAAGCTTACACAAATGAGATCAAGCAACTTGAATTCTAGTAAGGCAAGCATCATTTGAATTTTATTCTTGCACCATATTGATCCTAGTTTTTGGTTAAGTTAGTATTTTGAATGCAATGATATTGCTTGCATGCTATTTTGATATGCCAATATTTTTATGATGTGTAGTTAGTTATATCCTACTCATGATGCGATCCTTGATATTCCAGTACATGTATGCTTAAGATTAGTTGGTTGTGTGATGTATATATATCTTATATATGGTTGCTTAGCCATGCAAGTCTAGTAACTACTGTAGTCCGATTGACAGGATTATCCCGTTGATCATGGGAAACACAACATTCTTGTCTTTTATGCTTTTGGTCTAGATCTTTGAATATGGTTATTAAGTTCTTTTTGGTTAAATTGAAAAGGGTTTGGGTTTGGACAAGTGGATGTAGTGTGGGCACCTTGGTGCACAAGACTTGGGTTTGTGGTTGTCTTGTCCGAACCAACAAGGACCGAACTTTGATGACATTGTTAATTCAAGTAAAACTCATGCTGCCGCACGCTAGAGTTGGGAACTGGCTTGGTAAAGTAAGGGGAGGGTTTTATTGGGTTAAGTCCCAAGTGGTGTGAAGACATTTGTATTCGATCATTTGTCTGTAGGAATCGATGCAATTTTCTTTAAGTGCATGTGAGCGCTATTTTTCTTTACTTACATTGTATCGGTATTTCTAACACAATTTGTGAGCCCGCTTAGCAAGCTCTATCCATAGCTTGTACTATATTTGGGGTTTCATCTCACATGGGGGACTTATCTCAATAGGGCTTTCTTACTAAAAAGTATTGAATCTCGATTTCCCCTACCGGCATACCTTAGGAAGTGTGTTATTATCTGAAGGCTTACGGGCTAATAGAGTCATGTGGGTAAAGTAGTACTCCCCTACAGGATGTAAATCTATCCGAATATCCGTGTCTGCGGTTACGGACGACCGCTTGAATTCGGGAGTCATTATTGTTAGACTTCAAATTAAAATTGACATGGTTACAACTTGGTATTCGGCATGAACGGGTATTCATGCATTTTAGTTATCAAAGCGGGCAGTCACTTTGGTAGTTGTTTAATGGATTTATATATCAATGATTATCTTTGTCACATTTTTTACCTTTTCTTTTAAATCTGTTTTTCTAAATGGAAATTGAAAACTAGTATGTGTAGGATGAAAATTGTTGTGTTTTTTGCAAAACTAAGCCACTAACGCCATCCTTTGAATACCCTCTATCATAAATACTTTTAATTTGTGTAAGACTTGCGACTACATTTGTACTTAACCCGGCTCTACTTATTCAGGTGAAGATGATTTAACGCTCGACCAATTTGTTAGCACCGATTTTGGCGAGACTAACGAATAGTGCTATTGTCTAGCTCCTAGTTGGTTGCCTTGGGTAATGGGGCACACTTTCTGGACCCTTTTGGTTTATTTATCATGTTTTCCGCTGCTACTTAATGTTATTATTTGAATTTGGCCGGTCAGCCGCTTTGTAATAGTTGTAGACTTAACTACTATGTTGTATGTCTTTTGGATTATCAATGTATGAATGTTGTATGGATGTGAGTAACGTTGAATGAGGGTATGTGCGTATTGGTTGCTGATCTTGGGAGCCAACACAAGACACATACCCGCTATTTTGAAATCCCTTTTAATTCCTTAAGTGTGTATTCGGCTGTTGGAGAACCGACTATCATGTAGTACTCACAAAGGAGTGGTATACATGGTGTCTGATGCTCTAAGTTCATACAGGTGCTCTAACTTGAATGGAGTTAAGTTGGATTTTAATCTCCTAAGGCCTAGAGTTATTTTCCTAAGACTGGGCGGGTCTCGGTCTTACGAAAATAACCCGATGGTCCTCGTATTACAGTTTTTAGACTACAAGGATTGGGAGGTGCATAACCAGCAGCCTCTCCTTTTATAGTGGAGGCTAACTCTAAAGAGACATCCCAAATAGGCACACGTTAAGCATACACACAAACATGTTTCATCCACGCACGTTTATCAAAGAATCATCTTTATCTTCTCTTGATCTAAACCGCCTCTCCTTGCGCCGTTTTGCGCTGCAGTTTCTCCAAGGCCAAAAAGGTGGTTTCGCACACCACCACTTACCCCTTTTCCAGTATAGGGCAATTTCCCAAAAATGCCCCTCTACCGACCTTTGGCGATTTTGTCGGACCCGGGAACGAAAGATCCCGAACCCTCTGTGTTCATACACTAGTCCAGGATTTCCGGTGTACACAGTTACAAAAATGATAACATAACCAAATCTCGCATTGCATTAATAGTAAATCAGAGTTCGATACAAATGGGCATGAAGCCAAATAAAAGAGTAAATAACACAGCGGAAATAAGAACGATAGTAGTAGGCCAGAACGATCCGCCACAGGCAATCGTCTGGAGGCGTAGCCTAGGCGTCGGTCTCCTCACCGTCTTGATAGTAGTCTTCTCTTGAAATTTTGTTGCATAAAGCAAGCATGAGCACAACTACCGTGCTCGCAAGTTACACCCAATATGGAATTGTAATGCATGCATAAGGTAAACAATGGACAATGGCAGGGTTATTTTGCATAAAGCAGCAGTTTTAATTTAAATAATCATAATAGATTGCAAGGCCATTTTCATACAATACCTAAAATCATAATTTTAAAAGACAATTGTATAATGTGGATAACCTCCAACAAAGGTGATGGATATCCTCCAATCACAATGGCTAACCGCCCAATTTTCCCACAGGACTAACCATTCTGAAAACATCTGTTGAAATCATTTTAAAACCAAAAACAAGGCTAACTCAAAGTGGCTTTGCTAGCATGTCCATGACCGCGGACGTGGCTATTCGAATAGTTTTCTACTCTGCAGAGTTTGTACAGCTTTACCCACAAGACACGAATTTTCTAGTTTATCCCAAGATATATCTATGCCACCGCCACTACCTAAGGTGAGCAGTCTAGAGCACGTGACAAGGCCTTTACAATGATCTACCTCAAAGTATTCATGCCCGCTAAGGTTTCGCCCCCTTTGGACTAACCATCCGCAGGTTCAGGGCCCCCTCTTGCGCCAGGTGGGACTATAGTCTAACTGACACCCACTCATACAAAATGGCACGAATATCTACGAGGTATCCCAAATTATTGAGCCAGGTCTTGCCCAAACAAGATGAGTGGTGGTACGGTAAGGCATAGCAAGATGCGGCTCCAAGACCGGTCCTTAATCGACTTGGGCGTCGTTCAAAATCAAACCCTGGGTTTTAATCCTAACCAGATTAAACCCGTACATAAACCTGCACCCACCTTTCATCCGTTACGCCCAAGTCCAAACCATTTTAATTTTATTTTAGTGAAAACCATCTTTACAAACTCTCTATGGTAAAACAATACCATAGATTTAATTTCAAACAATTTCTAATGGTTTGGCTAAATCCTCCCAAAATCAAAATCATGGTCTAAGCATTTGCTAAGAGTTTCCAAACAATTTATCTATGGTGACAAAGGGATGACATTTCAATATGCAAAATTTGGCCATACAATAACAATTGGAATAACTAAGCATTTAAACAGGGTATTAAAATAATTGACTAAAAATATGCATGCAATAATAAATTTAAAAAATTGAATTAAATAACTTTAAAATAGTAGGTGCACATTGGTCAAAGTGTAACTTGCCTTCACTGAAGTCTTGAAATTCTAAATCTTCGGAAGAATCAAATTCCTCGGAATCGTCGTAGTCTAAACGTGAAAATACGACAAATCAATCGAAATTCAGAAAAATTCAAAAAGACAAATTATACTAAGTCCAAATAAAATATTTCTATTTTATTTAGCTATAACATAATTTTCTAAGATTTTAGCAACTGGAATCATTCAATTTGGAATTAGGGTTCAAAAGATATGAATTTTACAAGTTTAAGTCTTAAATTTGTAGTTTAAAATATTTCAAATTCAAAACAGACAGTTTAAACCTACTCCAAATCAAATATTTATGTTTTATTTAACTATATATTAATTTTATAAGATTTTAGAAATTAGAATCACCTAATTTTGAGTTAAGAATCAAAAGATATGAATTTTATAAATTTAAAGCCTAAATGTGCAATTTAATCCATTTTCCGATTTATTTTTCTAAAGGAAATCTAATTATTGCGCAATGCTGACATTAGCCTGGAGGGTTTTCCGATTTAAATTAAATCTGACATGTGGGGCCCTCGTGTCAGCGACACGGCTCACGTGGACTTGGTCCACGGGACCCTAGCTATAGGAGGTGGCGCGTGTGTGTGACGTGGCTGCCACGTAGGCAACCACGTAGGCTCTGGGGCTGATGTGGCGTCCGAGTGGCGCCGAGGTGGCCAGGCCACGTAGGCCGATTCCGGTAAGGCTCCGGTGACCACCCTCGCTGGCGCTACGCGCCACGGCGAGGGGTGCGGATGGGCGCAAACGAGAGAGAGGGAGTTCGTGAACCTACGGCTTACCACCTCAGCGGCGACGCGTGACCGGAAGCTCGTCGACGTTGAAGTTTAGCGGCGGCGGCGTATGGGCGTCGACGAAGAAGGTGCTCCGAGGTGTCTTGGGGCAAACGAGAGCGCGCACCGTGTTCACGGTGACGCCGCGATGTCGTAGCCGTAGACGACGGGGCCGGAGCGGTGTTGACGGTGACGCTAGAGGTGAGGAAGCACACGGTGGCCAGCGGCGATTGTCTTGAGAAATCCAACGAGAAGAGGGCACGGGAGGAGGAGTGGTGAGAGGGGAATGGTTGAGGGGTTAAGGGCGCACCCGGTGCTCCCTTTTATAGGGGCCGGGGCGGAGGGGAGGGGGAGATCGTGCACGGCCTCGGCGCGGTGGCGGTTTTGGGCGCAACCGAAACGGGCACGAGGGGAGAGGGGAACGTGGGGAGGTAGGGCGGTTGAGGGCGCCGAGTCTCGCAAGGCGTCGTCCATGAGAGAGAGGAACGAAGCGGCGGTTTTATGAAGCTTTCCCACACGACAATGGCGGCCGGTGCGGTTGCACGATTGGGAACGTGGGGAAGAAGGGGGCGGGGAGAAGAAGGTGGGCGGCGGTAGGATCTGGATCGGAGGGCTAAGAAAAGGGGCGGCGTGGAGCGGTGTGGGCCGTCGGATGTGCATCC
This sequence comes from Phyllostachys edulis, assembly GCA_036346405.1. NCBI lineage: Eukaryota > Viridiplantae > Streptophyta > Magnoliopsida > Poales > Poaceae > Phyllostachys > Phyllostachys edulis. The sequence continues at coordinate 29,250,154 of CM070557.1, forward strand.
GACGGTGGAGAAAGGGGGAAGTGGGAGAGGAGGGCGATGGGCGCTGTTGGGCCGTGTTGGGCCGCGAAATGGGTGGCGCGCGTGGTGAATAGGAAAGGCCGGGGCGGTTTCGGCCCAAAATGCTTTAAGGATTTTAATTAGATTTCTTAATTTAAATAACCCGATTAATTCATTTAGGCTCTAGAAATTACCAGATTAATCCCAAAAATTCTAGGAAAAATCACATAAGTTTTTAGAATTGTTTTGGACTTAAATAAAATTATTCCAAGTTAAAGTTGACAATAGATTTTGAATTAAATTTCTTTTTGGCTTTAAACAATTTAAAGACAAGCTTTTAAAATTTCAGAAAATTCACAAATTCAAATAAGTTTTAAACTTTAACCAAATTTGAAATTTTGGGCTGTTACAGATTTCTTCACCTCAAAGCATCTCCTATGCTCCGTCATCATCCATGTGGCCCCAATGACCTCCTGCCAAGCCTCTTACGCGTTTGAATCCCACCGAACTGTCATCGCTTGTAACTGGGACCAAGTCACTTGGCACACTATATGTCTCACTATGACTAGACCCGTCTTCCTTGACTATTTAGGACCTTAGCTTCTCCCTGAGCCTAGTTCAGACCTCAACTCCTCCTTGAACCTAATCCTGATCCACCTTGTCGCTGTACGTCATGTTCATCACTGGTAGCTTCCGCTCTGGTTCTTTGTCTTCTCGGCTTGTAACCACCCCACTAGCCTCAGTCATCTTCTAGCACCACCTCGATCGTTCTGGACCTTAGTTCTCCTAACCTAGTTTCGATCTAGTCCGCCTCACCATGAACTAGCTCCGGTGTCATTCACAAAGGTTTTTGCTCAAACTTCACCTTCTATGGTTCTTGTCCATCTTGCGCCTTGCTTGAGTCCAACCATCTCGCCCGGTATCCACAACCGTTCTGGACCATGGTTCTCCTAACCAAGTCTCGGACCTCCTCGCCGTTGACCATAGCTGCCTCTAAGTCACCTGCACAACAATAGACCAAGCAACTATTTTCAGGCACAAGTTTTTTGCAACTTGACTTACATTAGTCCAAAACATGCATCATGCAACATCTATGTAATGAAACTCATGACTTTGACCTAACCCTCGAAGTTCACCGCCATCCCAGTGCGTGAACCAACCACTAGCAGGTCAGACTGCCACCCTCAGCCGGTCTGACCGTCCCCTGGCCGGTCAACCGTCACAACACTTAGCCAAATTTCTAACCCCGGAAATCTGTACCCTCTGTGGAATTTTCAAACTCTATCTAGTTTCAGCACGAAACTCTAATTCCAATGAGACCAAGTACAAACGCATCCTCAAGCATCCCTTGACACGTGATTTTTGGCCGATCGTCAAAATTCACATTTTCACCTTTTGGCCAATCAGACCGTCGCATGTAGCCGGTCTGACTGCCACCCATGGTAATCCACAGTATTGGACCTCAATCCACAATTTCTTGGTTCTAATTGGATGTTGCAAGAGAGAGGCTCACCACTGCAGCACACAAGAATCATAACCTATCGCGGCTGTACATGTTGTATCTATGACTGCAACGACTTAGCAATGGGGAAACACTTGATTAAAACAACATTACACAGGAATAGTGCTGAGGCCTTCATTGCTTGTTTGACTCTTCAGAGTCCCTTGATAGGTTGTCGCGAAACTCAACTTGTCAGTTGCGTTAAGTTCTTTTTTTTTTGAACGAAAGGCAGGAGCACTGCCCTTTGCATTGATAAAGTAGGAGAAAACAGGTAAAATAAAAAGAAATAGTCCGACGGGAGCACTGCCTTTTGCGGGAGGGAAGCCGCAACAGAGACACGCCAAACGTCAACAACACCAGAGCTAGGAACGCCAACTAGCCAACTCGGAACACACCCTAGCCAGCTCTGCCGTACAAACACATCAAAGCTAAGGAAAAGACAACACCTCCCAAACTAACCCACAGGAGCTACAAACTGAAAGAATCGAACAACATAGAAGACCACCCTAGCACCGACTTGAGAGAGAAGAGGAAGCAGATGCAAGATGATCCACACGCTAACAGGCCCACCGGAGAGGAGCTTAACGTGAATTGGGTGAGGAAGCAGTTCTTTCTCTCGGCGATAACAGCGGATGACGCAGAAACGAAGGACGACAACTCCACCTCCTATCCCCCTCTACCCGCGCGGCTCATTCAAGGTGAACTAGACCAGCTGCTACGAAACAGGGCCTCCGGGACGATCATCTTGCGCCTCTTGCGCCTCGAGATGACCCTCCATTGGCAACAACCCCCTACTTGGGCTCTTCCAATGGCAACGCCCCCAACGTGGGCTCTTTCGACGGCCGGCCTGCATCTTCTCAGACGACGACGGCCTACATGCAGAGCGCCCCCAACGTAGCAGCATGGAAAGTCGACCTTCTCCTCTCAATCTCGCGCGGAACCGGTGAGCGCACAACAAGGGGCGGGGGTTCTGGGGCTAGGGTAAGGAGACTTCACTGGCTTACTCTTGCTATGGCTGGATGGAAACTCTGGAAGAACTTGTCGACGGTGGCGAGCATGTAACGTCTCGGGCCCCCGGCCGCTAAGGCCACGCCGGCCGACTGGAGGTCATCGACAATGGGTGAGCCTCCCCGGCACGTGTGAATAGTGACAGCGGATCTGGATCTGATGGACGCCGACGACCCAGGCACCGGCATGGGAAGGGCGGCGCCAAGATCTCGTGGCTCGGGGTGGACCTCTCCTGGTGGAGCCGACTTTGGATGCCTCAGCAACAACAGTAATTGCGGATTTGGATTTGACCTCCAAGATGGACGCCGGTGACCCGGGGCACCAGCCAGGGGGGAAGGGGCGGCGCCGCATCTCCGGGGATCAGGGTGGACCTCTCCCGATGGAGCCGACTTTGGATCTGGATCTGACCGCCAAGGTGGACGCTTGGCGACCAGGCACCACCTGTGGGAAGGGCGGCCAATCTCTCGGGGCTCGGGGTGGACCTCTCCTGGTGGAGCCAAGAGCCGAGGGCCACCCGCCACGAGCGGAGGCGACGGCCGCACCCTGCGCGACAAGGGTCTTCCTGGCGCAAGCGAAGACGGCGGCTCCCCACACGACGAAGCTCCTCGGCTTTTGCACCCGTGAGCCCACGTCCGGTGGCTACCTCAGCGGGTGGCGTAGGCAGCCCAAGCTCGTCGGCGACCGAGGGGGCTGGATCTAGATCTGGATCTAGATCCAGCCAATAGGGGGCGCTGGCGACCCGTGAGCTCCGACCAAGGGGGAAGGGCTTGCCTCGACACCAGAGGTCCACCGAAGGCGCTCTGCCACCGCAATGGCCATGGGCGGCGACGCCGCCAAGAAAGCTCATTCAACGAGAACGGAAGAGAGAAGGGGAGGGAAGGAGAAGGTTGGAAGGAAGTTTGGGGGACGGCCGGTCTTGGGAGACGGCGGCGGCGGGGTGGTGGCGGGGAAAGCTAGGGTAGCGGCGTCGCCTCCCGGGTCGCCCTAGAGGAGCGAGACGGGAGAAGTTTTTTAACACTCTTGCGTTAAGTTCTTGTGTCCCCGTATCTAAAGAAACTGAATCCCAGCCGAAACAGTCAACCTTTGATCTCTTCTGCCAAGCAAAATTGCATAAATATGTCTTGTAAGAATGTGGTTAGCACGTGTACATGTAACAACTGTGAATACATTTAGACGTGCCGATTTGCCTTGGCTTAGCTCTGCCTCTCACGGTCTCAGGCTATCCTCTCATGCTTCCTCTCTTCATCTGAAACTAGTATTAGCCGCACGCGCCGTTGTGCGGGGCCGCGCGTGGCCGGCTCACCCCAACGTCAAGCGTGCATGCCTTCCGCGGCCATGCGGCTTCGATTGGTCGTCCTATTCCTTCGCCTGCATAGCTGGTCGGGCGCAAAGAGCGCGAGGCAGCATCGTCTCCGCGATGGCAGCTTACTTCCGTCGCCATGTGGGGATCCGGTGGTGAGCAAGCCGAGCAGAGCAGAGTAGGATACGACGATGCGGCTCGCGGGTGTGACCGATAATATAATGTCACACGAGGGTTCTTGTAAAAATTTTCTTCTGCAGGTTAAGTATGGTTTGATCTCATCCGTACAAAGTTGATCCAACGATCGCGACTATTCTTTGCGATCCAAAGAGGACGGCGTGCAAACAGTATTTAAATATAGTACGAGGGCTCTTACGAAAATATCCCTCAGAGGCACCAGTTTCTTTCAATCTAGGTCGCGGGATCTCAATCGTACTGTACTCAGAGGTTGCCTCTGGTCGTTGAATGGTTCTCCGACCTCTGTATGTATGTTGTCCACGGCCCCCGGCGAGCTGGAGAGAAGGAGACGGCGACGGGGATGGCAGTGAAGGTGGAGGAAACGTCGGAGACCACGCCACATACGGGCATTTTCAGGCGCGTGCCCATGGTAACGGTGGCGACGGAGATTCTGGTGAAGGTGGAGGCAGCGGTGTACATACAGTTGCATCGGTCACCCACGCACGGTCGTGAGCGGTGGCACGTCCATGGCATCACCGGAGGAAGAGATTCTGGTGAAGGTGGAGGAATGGCGGCGACCATGTTACGCACGGGCATGAGCAATGTTAGGAATAATCGAGATTGAGTGCATGGTTCATTAGTGTTTTGCATGTTAATTGTTTTTTTTTGTTAAGTTCATGTATAGTATTGAGTATGTGTTCATGTAGCTGTTACTAGTGTGTAGCTGTTACTAGTGTGCCTATGGTAGATGCAATGCCATGCATGCAACTGTTACTAGCGTGTTAATACGTGGAGTTACCAGCCACATTTTTGCATGTAGTTGAGTCCCTTTTTCAGTATAAACAAGAGGAGAAGCAAAACAGAAAAGCAGTAGTTGAGCAGCACAAAGAAAATGTCTCACGTGTTCATTCTCTCTCTGTGCTCCAGTGTTAGCGTGCGTGTGTACTCGTGACCGCATGAGTTGCATCGGTGGCTACTGACCGCTTCGCAGCGGCAGCATCGCCATCTCTCTGTGTTCATTGTCTTCTCCGTGAAAGTATGCGTCCATGAGAAGAATTTTCAACAATTGGTATCAGAGCCTGAGTTCTTGATCTATGTATGCTCAAGATCGTGCCGCACTCTCCAGGAAGTAATGTCACCGGTGACGAGGCGATGTCGAGCCGCACCACCATTACCGGCAGTGGTCCGTTGAGGGTCCCGGGAAGAGAAAGCAACGTCTCTCTTCAATACCTTATGTTGAGCAAGAGCAACTACGGCGTGTGGGAAATCAAGATGAAGGTGTTTATGAAGGCCCAAGTTGTTTGGAAAACTGTGGTAGCCGACGACGTTGATGAGCGCCAAGATCAGATGGCCCTTGGAGCCATCTTCTAAAGAGTCCTAGAGGAGACCCTCCTCCTACTCGTCGAAAAAGAGACAGCGAAAACTGTGTAGGATATGCTCAAGACGATGTACGTCAGCACTGATCACGTCAAGGAGGCGCATGTGTAGACCCTCAAGAGCGAGTTCGAGGGTTTGCGCAGGAAGGAAACGGAGTCGGTGGACGACTTCGCCGTGAGATTGACTACTCTCATCAACCAGATTCGCGGTCTTTGTGACAAGATGGAGGAGAGCTACGTTGTGAAAAAGCTTCTCCGCGTCATCCCGAGCAAGTACCTACAGATTGCCTCAACCATTGAGCAATTTAGAGATTTGAAGACAATGATGATGGAAGAAGCGATCGACCGTCCCAAAGCAAATGAGGAGCGTCTACGGGGTATGAGCGGCAACAATGACGACGAACATTTTCTCCTAACGAGTGGCGAGTGGAAGACCTAATCGGTGAAGAATAGATATTGCAAGCCCGGTGGCTCTAACGGCAATGATGGTCGAAGTCGGGGGAATCGTAAATTCGACAAAGTTAAAATAAGATGGTACAACTGCAACAACTATAGGCATTTTGCTTCCAAATGCCGCAAGAAGGAGGAACAGATGTATCTCGTGGAGACGGATGACGATGACGAACCAGTGCTGCTGTGAAGCCATCTTGATCAGAGAGGATCTGAGCAGTTGAGCAGCACAAAGAAATTATATTGCGTGTTCATTCTCTCTCAGTGCTCTAATGTGTTAGTTTGCATGTGTACTCGTGATCGCATGATTTGCATCAGTGTCTGCTGACCGCTTCGCAGTGGCAGTGTCGCCATCTTTTGAGCTCATCGTCTTTTCTGCGAAAGTGTATGTCTACGGAAAGAATTTCCAACAACCAGGAGCGCGCCGGCCCATGGCACCAACGGCGGGGCGCCGGTAGACATCGTGGACACCCCCGGCGAGTACGCGTTTCCGTTCTTTCTTGTTGCCCATGGCTGGGACCCTCGCGTCCAACCGACGCCGCGAGCCACCGCCCTGCCCTCGTCGGCTCCACCGCCTCCGCCTGAATCGCCTCGAGCAGTCGAGCTCCCGCTTCTGCCTCGCGGTTGTGGGCTATCAAGTAACTAACTGATCAGGAGGTGCCCTGAACATTTTTGTGTGCGCTTAGTGCTTACCACAGTCTACGTTCTACCAAAAATACCTGTCTAGCTGTGTCTATGATCTTGTTGAAGGCTTGAAGCTGCCTGCCGGATAAGCCGGAGGGACTCACCAAAGTCATCCAGCAGCTGACGAGAGTCTGGAAATTGCGCATCACCCACTGCGAGGACAGTGGCGGAGCCAGGAATTCAAAAGACCCGAGGCGAACTTGTACTTAAAAAAATACTGATGCATAATGTGATTCAATAGTCAATATAACTAATGATGTCAAATACATTCAAATTATCAAGATCTAACCGATACAACCAAACAAACATAGATCTAATTAATACCATTATCGTACATGGTGAGTGATGACACTTTTCTTTTGAATAGTTCCTTTCTCACGATCCATTAATACCATCGATTATAAACAATTAACCACACAGAGAAAGCTACTAATCATTGGCATTTGCCAAAGGCCGAAAGTCGGAGGAGCCTCGGATTGGTTGGTAATCATCAGGCGGATTGGAGTCACTAAGTGAATGTTGAAGGTGAAAATTGGTGCCGCAAGAACAAGCAAAAGTATCGACACTGAATATAATTTCTAGAGGAAACTAAGCAGCTTTGAAGCAGCGGTACTGTGAGACCACCGATTCGGCATTCTCTAAAATCTCCAGATTTTCCAAAGGTCTTGATCGAGTATTCTTGCTTAGTGCTAGTACCAATTTCTTAGTGCGGATTGAGTCACCGAGTGCTAGTACACCAAGGAAGGAAGAGGCGGCGAAGGCACGACCGGTTTCCTCGTCGTGGCGCTGACCTTGACCTCAGACCGGAAGCGACCCGCCCTACTACACAGCTGCAAGAACCCATGACCATACATTACCACACACGCACCAGACACAGCGCGCCACAGTCATGCGACCCGACCAGCGGTTTCCTCTCCAGACGCTGGCGTGAAGTCGCGACGCCATGACCGACCACCAAAGAAGAAGATCTCAAGAAGAGGAGGAAGAAATCGATTTGGGAAGAAATCGAAATTAGGTTTTGTCACCGAGCCGGCTTGGGCCTTGGGCTTAATGGGTCGTCGCCTCGGATTCGGATGCCCACCGCCTGCCCACGGCATGGATGCTCCATTGCTCGTGTTGGCGTGCTCCTCCTCCGGCATCTTGCATTCTTCTTTGAAGGCTTAGCGCCACTGGCGTCGGGTCATTTGTGAGGGGGGGGAAGGCTTGGGGCTGTCACGGGAGACTGAGGCACGCCCGGCTTGCCTGGTGGCTCCGCCTCGTCGAGGATAAGCTTGCGTTGTTCATGTAACTTTGGTAATGTACAGTCAGAGCCTATACATAAATCAAATGAAATAGTTAGCTGATGAGAATCTGGAAACTCTGCAAGTGTTTCAACCTTGCTAACAACTAACGAGTGCCCGCTTAAGGCATATACAATGGTATAGACAGCTGCTATCTATAGTAACTCTTTATGTCACTTATAGGCAGTACTAAAGACAGCTCATACAATGGTACAGACAGTTGCTGTCTTTTTAGTGGTCTTTATAGAACATATAATCTTTTAATGTTTTTCTTATTTCTTGTGCTATAGTTGACTACAGGATTGTAGACAGCATCTTTCTCTCTCTCTTCATTCTCTTTTATCTACGTCAGCAAAAATCCTATATGACAATGACTATAGACGATTAACGTAAATCTATTTTATATGCTCTTACACGTGAATGCCCACAGACACTGGGGCCGATATAGACGTTGGGATGGCCGTGGAACTCCCACCACTCATGCTTGAGAATGACATGGTGGTGTGTCAGTGAACATAACATAGCAGAGAGCTGCATGCTGCTGCCTATAAAAGTTGCCCTATTAGGATAAACCAACCCAACGCAGATTAAAGACAGATCAAGTGACACCTCCAGGCTAGAAATTTACAAAACAAATTGCTAAAGTAAACACGGTGATATCAGGAGGAGAAGACGATAACTTGATGCCAAAAAGTTTCACTATTAGATGTCCGCTCTAATACGCGCGATTTTGAGGTTTTTCCAAACCAGATGTCAGTTACTCCACCTGGAAATTAAGCAAAACGAGCTATATACGTCTACAGTAAAAATGCTCGTCAGCATATTCTTGGTGCTTACTAAGCTAGCCATCATAATATAATTAGTCGCTACTCGATCGGTATACATGATTGAAGCAATCACATAATTGTGTGTTGTGCCCAGGGAACTTTATTTCGTTTTTGAAAAAAATTCGTTGGGGCTGAAATCACTGAAATTTCAGAATTTCGGTTCAAAATTTTGGTGGGTTTTCAAACTGTACGAAATCTGGACGAAATTTAACCGAATTTTGTCCAAAATCAAATTTAGGATGAAGTTGTCGAAATTCAAATATTTCTGAATTTTTTTGAGCGAATTAGAAATATTTCCGGGGTGAAATCACGAAATTTTCGATGAAATTGTTTTCCCTCGTTGTGCCACAAGAAACCAAAAATCCTTCTAGTTAAATAAAGGCGTGTTTGAGCACAAGACAGCCAAGCCACGTCTCCCTTTTTGTGCCGTCGGATCTTGTTCGGTTTGTTTGTCCACCATTCGATTTTTCGATGCGTTAATTCGGTCCTCGCGCTTGCTTTCGCAGGCTGGCGTGCTAGGATTCAGCGTCTCTCATGCTGGCCATCGGACCGCGTTGCCCGTTTCGTTTGTCAGCCCAGTGCCTTTGCCCTCATCGACTCCCGTGCGCCTTTGTTCAGGTTGTGCTGTAGCGCATGGAGACCCAGGGCTTGTTTGGATTGGATCCCAAATAAACCAAACCAAAATTTGATAATACCCATAAAATTTGGCTAGGATTTGGTTTGTTGCCAAATTTTGGCACTACCAAAAAATTTTTGGTAACGCCTGTGTATTTGCGCTCCCTGGGTCGGCGAAATTCGGGCGGCTGAATTGGGCGCCTACGTTTTTGGCAACACCAAAGTCTTCAGGTGCTATTTGCTTTGGTGAGGTGTCAGCTAGCTGTTTGTTGTATTTAATGCTTGAATGGTTTGATTAACAAGCTTCAAACGATGATATTTTCAAAACTGAGTATCCGATTTGTGATCCGTTTAAACCGTTGTGTTTCTTGTTATTTTATCAACAAAACAAGACCCATGTTGACATATTTTAGGGCCAAAATAAATAGATGCCATGCGGGACCCACATGTCATACTCATAATTTTGACAAATTTTGGCATAGCTGCAATCCAAACACATCAATTTTGGTATTACCCATGTATTAGTATGACTACGATCCAAACACAATTTTTTTTGCCTAGGTTTTGGCATTACCAAAATTTTGGTATGGCTACCTAGGGCGCTGAACCAAACAGGCCCCCATACTTTCTTGTCTCCTTCTGTCTTCATGGGTTCACGTCGTTCGATTCTCATCTCCTCTTGCAGGCCGTGGGATCGTGTCCTTTCATTGCGCTCGTGAGCTTGGGTGCGAAGAGTCCTGCAAGCTGTCTGCCTCGTCTCCGTGTGAGGTTTTTCCCTCGACTGCAGTGACGGAGACACTGACCTCTCGACCTTTTTGCGGGTTTTTGTTGAGGCTGTCCTTTGGCGAGTCGGTCCGAACGATTACCTCGTAAACAAACTCAGAATTGTAAGAACAATACAAGAACATAATAGTAGATTGAGCACAGAGATATGATGGGGCTTCTAGCTTCTCTTTATTGCTCTTCTGTAAAACAGTATACAATGGTTGGGGTCCTCCTCCTTTATATAGGCTACTGGATGGATGAGGAGGCTATCGTGGGCCTATGATTGCCGGCTTGGGTCCGGTTTCTTAACACTCCCCCTTGGGCACTCCTCCGACATGTTCATATCTCATCAAAACTCCATAAAAACCCAGTGGAAACAATTTAGGGAAAGAGTACATGGAACACGTTCTACCGTGCTGTACGAATTGCCTCGTTAAAAACCTTAGCCAAGAAACTTCAGGAAAACTCGTCAAGAGAAAAAAAGTACAATCCACTCAATTTCATTTAATCTCCAGGATTTATTCTTTGGGCACTTGATCTTCGTGTTCAAGCTTTAATAAAGAGTTTGTGATGGTTCTCCCCCTGAATTCTGCACTTCTCTAAGTCTCATCATTCCAATTCCATGGATGCATCTTTCAAAGCTAGAAGTTGGAAGTAACTTAGTAAATAAATCTGCAAGATTTTCACATGACTTAGTATGCAGTACTTTAATTTCGTCCATCTTTTACAATTCATGAGCATAGAAGAACTTGGGGTTGATATGCTTTGTCAGAGGACTCTTCACCTAACTCATCTGCACTTGTGCAACACAAGCTGCATTATCTTCATAGATAATAGTAGGGGTTTGTGCGGTATTCAATCCACATGATTACTGGATATGGTGAATCATCCGCCGAAGCCAAGAACATTCTCGCGAGACCTCGTACAACGCTATGATTTATGAGTGGTTTGTTGAAGTTGATACAAGACTTTGCTTAGACGATTTCCATGACATTGCAGTTCCACTACATAGGAATACATAGCCTGCTTGCGACTTGGTTGTATACGGGTCTGACAGGTACCCAGTATCTGCATAGCCAGTCATAGTTAGGTTTTGGTTCTTTCTATAGAATAAACCAAGGTCTTTGCTTCCTTGGAGCTATCGGAAGATGTCCTTTATTCCCTGCAAATGCCTTTTGGTAGGTTCTGCACTATACCTTGCTAGTAGGTTCACGGCAAATGCAATGTCCTGTCCAGTATAGTTTGCTAAATAAATTAGTGCTCCTACTGTACTCAAGTACAGGAATTCCGGTCCTAGGACTTCCTCCCCCTCTTCTCTAGGTTTGTACGGGTCCTTGTCTTGCTGCAAGGATCTCCCGACCATAGGCACTTTCGAAGGATATGTCTTTCTAAAGCCGAACCTTTCTAACACCTTCTGAGTGTAGGTTGACTGATGCACTAAAATCCCTTCAGGGGCATGCTCAAGCTGCAAGCCTAGGAAATATTTGGTTTTACCCAAATCTTTCATTTCAAACTCCGACTCCAGGTAAGAGTTTGCTTTCTTAATATCTTCCAGGGTCCTGATGATATTCAGATCATCTACATACACTGAGATTATACAAAATCTATCCTGAGATCGTCATATAAATACATAGGTACAATCCTCATTGTTCGTATAGCCTTTCTTGCAGAGAAAGTCGCTTAAACGATTATACCACATTCTGCCTGATTGCTTCAGTCCATACAGTGACTTTTTGAGTTGCACATTGTACAAATTTCTATTTGCTCTGTCTTGGTTTGGGACAGGGATACCTTCATATAAATGTTCGAATCCAAGTTTCCTTAAAGGTATACAGTTACCACATCCATCAATTTCATTTCTAAATTTAGGTTTAATGTCATTGAGATTAAATATCTAAGGGTAGTTCCGTCCATGATCGGGGAATATGTTTCTTCATAATCAACTCTTGGTCGTTGAGTGAAACCTTGTGCAATAAGCCTTGATTTATGTCTTACAACTTCATTGTTTTTATTTCTCTTTCGAATAAATACCTATTTATGCCCTACGGGGTGCACATGGGGAGGTGTGCGGCTTACAGGCCCAAACACTTTTCTTTTATTCAGAGATGATAATTCTGCTTCTATTGCCTTTCCAATCTTCCAAATCTAATCTTTTCTTATATTCAGCGAGCGATGCAGGCACTGGATCAAGATCGATGATTGTGGCAATTTTCTTTGCAAAATAAATGTCGACATTGACTGTTGTTCTATTCATATATTCTCCCGTAGTCATATAATTTATAGCTATTTCTTCATGGGGCGATTCTTCTAATGCTTCTACTCGCTCACCGCTGCTTCCAATTGCGAGGGTAAGTCCCTTTAATTTTTCAGCTTCGATGTGTGCGCACACATCCATGCTAATGTCTCCCTCCGTGGGAATATTCAAATCCGGTATGTCTTTTACTGAAGGTTCCATACTAGTGTCAGGTCTCAATTAGCTCCCCTTCTTATTCTGGGGAACTTCAGTGATTGGCTTTGTCAAGTCTTTCTTATCCTTTTTCGCTAGGTGTCCTCCGTTACTTGGGATTCGAGGGGCTGGAGTTCTCGTCTTTTTATTCTGAGGCATCTGGACGGGATTAGAGACACCTTCAATTTTCTTTGGTATTTTAACTCTTTCCGGTGCATTGCGTGCAGGCACATGCGACTTGGTCACGCTCTTCAAATCACTTAAGTGGTCAGTCAGTTGATTTGCTAATGTGTACAAATCAATTATCTACTGGACTTCTCTATTTTCTTCACTAATGCGTGGGTCATGTGCATGGATTTCTGTGGCTTGCCACGTTATTTCCCGACATTTTTCATCAAGGGGTTGATTTCCCCCCTAATGACGGGAAACTATCCTCATCAAATATGCTATCAGTGAAGCGAACTGTATGCAAATCTTCAGTCATAGGGTCCGGATACCTGATTATGGATGTTGTCTCATAACCAATGTATATCCTAGACTTTCGGAGAGATCCCATTGCAGTTCGTTGCAGTGATGGTATAGGTACATAAACCTTGCACCCAAATCTGCGGAGATGAAAAATTTTCAATGCTGACCCTTGCGCTAGTTGCATAGGTGAATGGATGTTATATGCCGATAGTCTAAAATTGATGAGAGTTGATGCGTGTAGGACTGCGTGTCCCCAACATGTAGTTGGTAAATTACAATTCTACAAAAGCGGTCGGGCAATAAATTTAATTCTTTTAATTAATGCCTCTGCTAGTCCATTCTGGGTGTAGACATACGGTACGGAATGCTCAACAGTAATGCTCATTGCCATGCAATAATCATCAAATGCCTTTGAAGTAAATTCTTCCGCATTGTCCATTCTGATGGACTTCACATGATGATTAGGGAAATTATTCTTAATTTTAGTTATCTACGACATCAGCTTTGCAAAAGCGTGGTTTCTCGTAGATAATAAACATACATGCAACCATTTCGAGGAAGCATCGATGAGCACCATAAAGTACCTAAATAGACCTGACAAGGGCTGTATAGGACCGCAAATATCTCTCTGGATATGGTCCAGGAATACAGGGATTTCATCCTTCACTTTCAGAGTAGAAGGTCTAGTAATTAATTTCCCGGTAGCACATGCTGAGCATACAAAATCTTCTTGATTCGGGAAATTCTTTACATTGATATTATGTCACTGAGAATTGGTAATTATATTTCTCATCATCCTAAGACCGGGGTAGCCTAATCTATTATGCCAGAGACAGAAAAGTTCAGAGCTTCTAAAAGTGGTTTTCAGGACAGTATAGGCTGCAAGTGCCTTAATGTTAGTGTAGTATAGCCCAGATTCATATGAAGGAAGTCGTTCTAATACCCTTTTTCTATTTTCTTCACACTTTATAATGAGCAGGTATTATTAACGATACTCTTCGTCAGTCTCTACATGGAGACCGTTAGCGCGAATATCTTTAAAGCTTAAGAGAGTTCTAGTCGATTCTGGTTACAACAAGGCTTCTTCAATGACCAATGTTGTGCCCATCGGGAGTATAATTGTGGCTCTCCCTGAGCCTATTATATAAGTATCGCTACCTGCGATTGTCGTAAGACTACCAGCATTCTTGCTAATCGACTAGAAATGTTTTGTCTCTCTTAAGATGGTATTCGTTGTGCCACTATCCGCTAAGCACACTTTCTCCATAGGGCGCCACACGCGTTCTGATATATAAATTACTTATTAATATGGGGTAGGAAGCAATCCACACATAAATAAAATACTCCAAAACAGAACATAACTTGCTATAATTAATACGGGAAAAAGTCTTGTAGGACTCATCATAAGAATTTAATGCTTTGCTCTCCTAGAGCTTACAACCATTATTCAATAATTCAATGTTCTATTATAACAATAAACTTCAAATGACTATAAAAAATCTAAGTGCAATGTGTGGACTAGATCGAATTAGCGAAGTATAAAGAAACTTCTGCCTGAATCTGCTCCCTGTCCATCTTCTCTTCTTTGGCAACTACAGCTGCTACTGTTGCCATGTCCAAAGAAGGTGTGATGGGGGCTGCTGTTGGGCTGTCCACATCCATGGGTACAACTAATGGCTATGGATCCTCTGTGCCTGCAATGGCGAGGTGTGCCTCATGCTATCATTTGCCCTTCTTCTTAGTCTTGAAAGTATCAATCACATGCTACGGCTCACGGCAAACATGTGACCAATGTCCCCATATGCCACATTTGTAACAACTTTGGTCCTACTGACCATAGGGCTTCTCATCGCGCTTCTTTTCTCCGCCCTTCTTGGCTTGAGCATTCTACTTCCTCACCTTGTAGCTGCTAACGTTGACTTCATGACCAACTTTGCTACTAGGCGGCTGTGAGATGTAGTTCTTCCTTAGAACCTCATCTTGAGCTTCCGCAACTTGCATAATGTCAATCAATTCGGTATACTCCTTGTAGCCATCTTGACGGTAGTTGCGTGTGGATTGCACCGTATTCGGATGAAAGGTAGAGAGGGTTTTCTCAATCTTCACCTCATCTGTGATTGCTTTACCATAGAGCTGAAGACTGGTACAAATTATGTGCAAAGGAGTTGTACTTCCCCATGGTCTTGTAGTTAGCAAAAAATATTTGTTTCCATTCCTGCTCTACACAAGGAAAAACGGTGTACTTCAGCTTCTCGAACCGCTTCTTCAGGGCGGTCCATAAAGCTAGTGTGTTCTTCTCTGCCATATAATCATTCTTGAGCGTTAGGCAGAGATGATGTCTGAGGAAATGAAATGTCTAGTCATTTTCCTCAACAGTTGGAGTGACATCCTTCGAGGTGCCAAGTCCGATAGTAGCATGAAGCTTCTTGGCTCCAAGTACGATCTCGATATTTGATGCCCAAGTCAAGTAATTCTGGCCATGCTGGGCCAGCTCTTCGAACTCCCGGTTCATAATGCTAGTCATCTGCATATTCATCCAAAGAGTTAATAAGATTATTGCTAGTAATTTATATAAAATGGTTGCAAAGATTCTCATAATGTTCCCGTATTATTCTATGCATTTTCATGATTTTACGCTATTTTCAGTGATTAAAAGCAATATAAACAATCACAGATAATCAAAACAGTAAATACAATATATAAATTGCATAGAAATAACAATAACAAAGTTAAACATACTTCAAATACCCAAATTGATTCAAAAGTTGAATTCCCGAGGCCCTTTTCTGCTGGAAATTAAATTTTCGGCGAATTCTGCAATTTCTAGGGGTTAAATCGTGAAATTTCAGTTCTGAGAAAAAAATTCGCGCAATTTTCAGCAACTCCAAGGGGTTTTCCACAAAATTTCCTTATTCGCGAAAAATTTATCATAATTTTTAGAATTCCAATGTCCCTTTTGCAATTTTTTTGGGATTTTCCACCGTCCTTTTTTTTCTCTCTTTTCTCGGCTTTCACCTGACTAGGCCACCTTTTTTTCTTTTTCTTAAATGGGCCGACCTTCTTGGGCCAGTCGTTTCTTGGCCCAAACCCAGCGTCTTTCTTCACAGGTGCTAGGGAAAACCCTAGCACCACATTGATGGCGTGGCGCTCAAAGGGCCGTCTTGAGGTGGCCGATGGCATGGGCACACGATGTGGGCGTCGCGGCTAAAGGCGGGCTTCGCGGCATGTGGGTGGCGGTCGGCGGCAGGCTCGCGGCGTCTTGGCGAGGAGGCTTCGCCTAAGAGGCGGGCGAGCCGCAAACCATCTTGTGGTGGCGGCGCCGGCTCGATGCGAGGCGGCGCCTGCTAGTGGCGGCGGCGGCGCCGTCGCGGCAGCAGCGGCGGCGCCGGTGCGCGTCTTGGCGTCTCAAAGCGGCGTCGTGCGAAGCGGCGACGGAGTTGCGGTCGGAGCCATCGTGGTCGGCGAGCGCGCATCCCTACCACAGCGGCGGCGCAGGCCACACCCGTCTGGCGGGTTCTTAGCGCAAAAGGTCGCAATAGCGATCTTTGCCCATGCATAAGCGATGGCGGCAAGGAGGTCACGCCTATGGCGCAAAAGCGGCTTGGAGCCGACGGTGGTGCATCTTCGGGACGTGTGGAGCGACGCGCTTGGTCAAGACAGTCTGGCCGGTGGCGCATGATGGTACGAGGTGCGGTCGGCGGGCATGCGTGGGCTGCGCCGACTTCGGGCAGTGGCGCGGGGCGAGCCCATGCCGGTGGTGTGGTGGCCAGGTGTGGCTTTAGGCTAGCGCGTGGCTCCAGGCCAGTGGCGATGCGGCTCTACAGGGCCGACACATTTTTTTCTCAGTACTGTTCATGCCATGTGTGTACTATTTATGCAATTATCGTTCATGTAATTACCGATCGGCTTGGCCGGCGACTTCAAGTCGGCTCGCGGTAGATTAGAACATATTTGCAATTTCCAATTTACGGTACAATCGACATCCACTTTTCCCTGCAATCTACCGATCGACATTGTACCAGCGACTTCAAGTCAGCTCGCGGTAGATTAGAGCGGATTTGCACCTTAGGGTACAATCTTACAATCTAAAAAGCCAAATTTGCAAAATTGAAAGCAATCTGGAAAAAATGATTCGATCTACGAGTGTCGTGCTACAACGGTTACCTTTCGATCCAAGGAGAGTCGATCGTGCTGATAACGTATTGAGAAACAGTCGCTGGCGAGTCCAGTCCGAGCAATTACCTCGTAGACAAACTCAGAATCGTAAGAATAATGTAAGAACACAAGAACAGAATAGTAGATTGAACACAGAGATATGAGGGGACTTCTGACTTCTCTTTATTACTCTTCTATAAAACTGTATACAATAGTTGGAGTCCCCCTCTTTTATATAGCTACTGGATGGATGAGGAGATCCTCTTGTTGCATCGCCTCTGTCACCGGTGCTTCTCCTGCTTCATTTCTGTCACTAGAGTTATCCTTCTTCGCTCCCGTCGCAGTGGTTTGCGTTTCATCGCGGTCACCCTTCTTCGCCTTATCTCTTCCTCTGCCTTCTCTCTTCTTTTTTCCTACCGACTAAATACTGTTCCTTTGCTTCCTTTTTCCCCTTCTTGTTTCGTGTTTCATCAGGCGTTGTGGTGTTGTCGTGCCTTCGTTTGTGCATCTACCTTCCTCCGTTTCGTCGCCTTTTCTGTGCGCACATTTCAAATGTGTTTTTTTTTGTTTGTCTCCACGGTTCGCGTTCTCCACGACCCTAGTTTTCCTATAGAGTGTTTTTTTTGCTTGCCTCTGTTCTCCTATATTTATTCACCTAATGCCTGGGTGATCCCTTTTTGTGGATACGTCGCGGGCTGTCTATACCCGGGTTTGCTCTTTTTTCCAATAATGTCTCTGCTCATGGCTTTTTACCTTACTCCTTTTCGTGTTGACCCGCTTTTTACCCTTTCTGCCTAGGCTGTTCTTTTCTATAAATTTCCTCCAATCTTTTTTTCGGGTCCGTTCTTTATTTGATCTGTCCATAACTCCATATGCTCGGGTATATCTTCCCTTCAATTTCCAATGCCGGTATCCAGTGGTCTTCCAATCGTTATTTTTCGTTTGTGCTTTCGCTTTTTCTGATCTTGTTTAGTATGATTATTTCCTCTTTGTGTTCTTATCAACTCTTCCTCCGTTTCGCCTTCGAGTTTTACCCCGGTTCCTTCCTTCTTCGTCCCTGCTGGTTTCTTTTTCCTTCTTTGTAGTACGATTTACCTGTGTTTATTTATACCACATCTCTGCTCTTGTCAGTTCCCTTCTCGGTACTCCTCTTCACTTGCTTCCTATGTGCTTCGTGTTACTTACTGCTAATACTATGATGTGCTATGTGTTTACCCATTCCTCTCTTCTTGCTTGTAGGTTCTGTTGCTGTCTTCCGGGCTGCATTAGAGCCAAAGATAACTGATAGTTCTCGCCTGCACTTTTGCATATGTAGATTTCTCTTTTTCCCCTTTGCTGCTGTTCGTTCTTTTTTTTTATGAACATTGTGTGTATATTAAAGAGGTCCAATGGGCAATATATATAGGGTACAAAGAGGATACAAGACTAAACCTTAATAAAATAGGAAATACCACTAATGCCCTTATATCCTTAACACCCCCCCTAAAATGCAAAGCGTATGCAATAGCATTGCATTTGGAAAGAGTTGACAGTAAAATAGGGAAAATCCGAAGTCTGAGTCTTGATAATGTCGTCGTAGCATGCAGCTGTTGGAAAATATGTCAACAAAAGATCTCCCATCCGATGTCGTGCGACAGCCCATAAAGCAAAAGGTGCGGGAGCAAAGTCGATTGCGGCAATATGACGAAGAAGATAATGAAACCGATAAAAATAGAAAAAAAATGTCAAATCAAACTGAATAGGAATAGATAGAAGCATGGCGGCGCACATCGAAACCCAAGACGGCGACAGCGCAGTGCACAAGAAGCGCAACAGAAGCGTAGTGCACAAGAAGCGCAACGGCCTTAAAAGCTCGGGGCGGTGGCTAAGAGAGAGCGGCGGTATCATAACGACGATCTACAGCAGCTTGAAGAAAAGAGCGGCGGCTGCTGTCATGCAAAAAGAATTCCTATACTTTTATGACTGACAATAAATTTATGGACTCGCATGGCATAGATGAACTCTAAAGATAGAGTTTTACGAACTTGGATGGACGCAACGGAAGAAACGACACAAATAAAGAAATGACTCAAACGATAGCTAGCAACAAATACTGGCAGCAGTAGAAGATCCATCTCCTCATCCAACCAGCAAGCACTAGTCTAGCTCAGCTTGAAGCAACACCATTAGCATCCCAAAACAACAGATCCGACAAGATCTGAGAGATTAGAAGACACACGCACACGTGATCTCACGTGGAAGCCATCGACTAGGAAAGATGCATATCTCACGTGGAAGATGCATCCACCGACAGCAGCAGCACAGATGCATGAGAAATCCAACCATAGTCCAATTGGAATTCCGATCAATAAAAAGAAGTCGCGGCCGAAGCAGCCAATTAGTCTCTCTCTTCCCCAAGATTCCACTCGTGTCCAGCTCCAGATCGACCACTTGCTCCCAAGCCGAAGACCAAGCTGGCCCCGCGAAGAGCAGGACGGCGACGACGGCGAGGCGGATGGCGAGGGCCACGAGAGCGCCATGGACACGAGCAGAGGAGGCTCTGGGGTGGTGCCAGACCAAAGGCACGCCGGGGCGGCGCTAGAGAAGAGGCGGCCTAGAGAGCTGGATAATTGGGCCGAGCTCGAGCGGAGCGAAGCTACGGTGGTTCTTGAGGACGATGAGGCGGCGGGATTCGAAGAAGAGCACCAGCAGCAGGGGCGGAGCAGAGCACCCGGGTGTAGAGGACCCGGTCGGCGGCTGCCCCAGATCAAAGAGGTTGGCGTCGCCTCACGGCGGAAGACGAAGAGGCGACTCCAGATCAAGGCGACGCCCGAGACGGCAGCAGCCCGGCGGGAGAGCACGGGCGGCAATGAGAGGCCGCCCGAAGATTGGTCTTCCCGGGGGTAGCGCGCAGTGGAGGACGAGCGGAGGCTAGAAGCCGGCGGCGGCAGTTATTGTAACTCTAACCCTAACCTTGGCTCTGATACCATATTATAAATATTGTGTGTATATTGAAGAGACCCAATGGACAATATATATAGAGTACAAATGGGACACAAAACTAAACTCTAATACAATAAGAAATACCACTAATACCCTTATACCCTTAACACTTTCATCTTATTTATTTTTGCATTCAATACCCATTATTTCCCATAACAAACTGTTCAAACTACGTAGCTAAAAAAACCCCTCTTGCTTTCGGTAGCGCCAAAGTACAAGACGAATATCGGTATATAATGGCCGATACACGCGATTCTGGCGTGTTAAGATCGGATGATATTTTGTAGTAGTTCATTAATCACAGGATGCAGAGCTTGTTAGCGTGCGTAAGGTTGCTCCCAGTGCTCTACCCTGACCGATATCTTACGCCTGCTATGTAAACAAAATGATGATGTGGCACTATAGTTAATGAAGAGAGAGGGTACTCTAGTATCTAATCTGGACACCGGTTCAGTCTCGAAATCCAACGTATAAAATTTATTGTGATCGATCCCATGCATTGGAAAGATCATGCATGCATTGCTTTAGTACACGCCACAAATAGGCCACAATGCTCAATTACTAGTAAAGATCATGCATGTAATTAAATGAAACAGTCTAAGATACTACACTATAAGAAACTATGTATTAGAAAGATAGTATCTTAACCCTCTTCATGTACTAAAAAAACTGTACTAAGATACTGCCTATTAGGAACAGCCTAAGGCCTGGTGATATATATCACCATTGGTACACGCATTACAGAGCCAAGTAGGTGATTACGTTCAGCAAACTTGGACAAATGTGTAGATCAAATCAAAATAAATTCAGGTGTGCTGGCTCGTGCGACACCGCCAGGCCAGATAAGCGGAGAGGCAACCGATGGTGACGAGCCCTGCCGCCGCGCCACAAGCCTGCATGCATTTAATTACCGGGCCCGATAAGCTGTACGCACGGCTCACGGCCTGTAAGTTTGTACGCGACTGCCATTCACAAATCACAACGCATATGTGCATGTATATACCTTGCGCGTGCCGGACGACGGCCTAGCACAGACGCCGCCGTGGCCGTTCGCCGGCGCCTTGCCAGCCCGGCCCTTTACGCCGGGACGAGCACGTCGTCGACGAAGGCTGCCACGCCGCACCTGTCGTACATTGCTTCGTCCACGGGGACGTCGTACCGGCCGGTGGTCGGCGTTCCGTCGTCGGCCTCGGTGTCGGAGTCGCTCCACGCGAGCAGCCTCCTGTCCAGGGTCGGCATTGCAAGGAGCCAAGGCCTGATTATCCCCTCGTGCCGCGCAGCAAATTACCTACCGGCTGCTCGCGGTTTCTGTGCTTTGTTAATCGGAGATAACGTAGGAATGAATGGTCTAATTCTCTATTTGGTGTACATTTATACTTGATGGTTTCTGGTTGTAACTCCCAACGCGAATACGTTATATGTATACAAGTCGCATTCATGCTGGATCTTGTGCTGTTAATTAAGTGAAGTACTATCATTAGGGTGGGTGACAACAGAGACAGTTAATTAAGGGTAGCCTGCAATTAATTAAGGCCTGACACAGGATGGAAACAGAGCATAACATCATGTGTCGCACCAAAAAAAACATAATTACTTTTTAACACGAGTAGACGCTTGTTGACACGCGAGCTAATCATCCTGCGCGTGCGTCAGCTGTCAAGGCGTACCCTCGTCCTCCTCCTCCTCCGCATCCATGACGCACATCACGGCCATGAACAGCGCCATGACGGTGAGCGCCGTCGGCACGATCACCAGCAGGAACTGGAGGTAGCTGACGCTCCGCGTGGCCGCCGTCCCCACCAGCGCGGGCGCCACGAACACCGTGTACGCGACGAACAGGGCCTTGACGAACGCCCTGCGCACTGGGCTTATAGGCTGCGCCCGGCACTCCAAGTCGTCGACGTCTGAATCGTCGTCGGGGATGTCCACAGCTACGTAGTGGGCCACCGGCGACGGCGTGTGAGGGTTCTCGTAGTCGTCGCCATCCTCTGAACCGACGACAACCTTCGTGTAGCTCGGGTTCCGCGGCTCGGGGTCGGAGAGCAGCGTACGGCGGAGCGGGTCGGGGGACACCAGCAAGCAGAACATATTGTCCGGCCGGCCGGCGATCGACTGGCAAATTGTGAATGGCGAGCTGACTGTGAATTGATCGATCGCTCTAGCCTCTAGGCTGTGTGTGGCCATGGAGCGTGGCATGTTTGGCCTTATATATAGTCGTGCGCGGCCTCCTGGGATTCCCCGGGTCCGAAGCGGAGTGGCACTCTCGTCTCGTTTTTATTCGGGTGCGCGCGGTCTGAGACGCGCAAACCTTTGCCGTTTCGGACTCGGAGGCGCCAGCACGCGCATGTGCAGTTGTCTTTTCTTTTTCAGTGTCTTCTCTTCTATTAGGGAGAAATTCATTGCTTTGGATTGCAAGCACAAGTGTTCTGCGTGACTGAGTCCAAAGCCATGGCTTGTTGCAACCAAACAGCACAACACTTTGTCCGAGCAAGTTCATGAGCTATATCATTTTTCATTCCGGTCTTATTAATCTCAAACTTCATCCATTCCCCAATTTTCCTATAGTTAAACTATGATTTTGGAGAGTTGCAAAGTTCCGTATGTATTATTAGCTGATTGATGATTATGATGCAATTTTACTTGTGTTAGGACTAAAAAAAAAGGGTCGTACAACAAAGAGGTCATAGGATCAAATCCCATAAAATGCATAAGCAAATCCACCTATCGGGTGGCACACGTGCCATGTATGTCCACGGTCTCACGAGTATATTTGTCTATCGAGAGAATCTAGAGTATAATTATTGTAATTTTTCCATTCTCTACTGCTACTTAAATACTTTGGAAGATGTTAAGTGGTTGTGGTATATCATTTAATAGGGATATACATGGTCATTTCTCATAAAGTAATTCTTAGGTTTAGTGCTTCCTTGGTCTGTGCGCATGGTGGCATGTGAATAAATATAGCGAAATAGAGGGAGTATGCTACAATTTAGCGAAGAGAGCTTATTGTCCTAGTCTTTTTTCTTCATACATTTTTGTAACTAAACCATTGTAATCAACCCTTTCTTTTAAAATGGAATTAGCAGCTCCTCTACTATATTTCCAATAACAATTTAGAGCATGACAAATCGCATGTTTCCAATTCCTTCTAATTTTCAGCTTTTGAGGTGGCAGACTGGAATTTACCACCACCTAGCTAATCGAATTACAGAGAGGCCATATATACACTCGACTCAGTGCCGAGTGCATGCCAGCCAACGAACGAAAATTCACAGTCGAAATGAACTGGAACAGATCTAGCACTCTTGTGCAACAAGACCAATTTAGAAACCACACAGTTTTAAACAAAATTTCGAAAAACCCAGCCCAGGGCAATGCACTCTCCCAGCCTTGAGCCTCCTACCAGCCCAAGCACCCAGCTCCGATGCAGCCAGCCCCCACAAGGCACAAGGCAACAAGCCCACAACACCATCGCCGCAGCTGGGCTCGCGGCCGCGCCGGAGCACCGGGTCGGCCCTTTAGAAAAAGTGACTGACGCATAAGGAATTTTCAGGCAACCGTAATCAGGAAATCTGTTTCTAACAACAAAAAAATTGGACTTATGGTTTTAGTCCGATTTAACGTATGGACCTCTCAAAGGCTCGGCCGACCCTTGCACCTCTCAAATTCTAATGGACTGTACTAACCATGGCAGCAGCAGAGCACAGAGCTACATGTACTACGATTTGATCGTGACAGCAGCCATCGGGATCATTAGTAGGCACCTTGTTCTGCGCCCACTTGATGACAAGAAGCATCTTGTTGGACTATATGCACTTTTGATACATCGTGTTAAAGAGGAAAGTTCAGATTACATGTTCTGTCCAGAGCAGAGTTCAGACGATGTCCAGTTCCTGTCCGAGATGGCTACAGACTGCAGTCCCAGTTCTGTCCGAGATGGTTACTGTAGAACATCCGACACGGATTCAGTTTCAGCATAGTTGTCAATACAGAGTTCGGTTTGTTGTAGAGTCCGATTGTAATTCAAGGATCTTTGTTTCCTAATCTTGTACATGTAAATAATCTATAAATATAGCATCAAGCCCCTGTGTTCAGGTGTGGCTTCCATATTCTATTCATCTAGTTTTTGCATGGTATCAGAGCTAGTCAATGCCATGTCGGTGCAGAGATCCGGCACCACCTTCGGCTACACGATGTCTGGTTCATCTTCAACCAACACTGGTGTTCTCCCTACGCCTTCTTTCAGCCAGTTCAAATTCTTCTGGAGAGCGCAGATTGTTTCATACCTACACAACAAACAGTTACTAGGACTCGTCGATGGAACAGACAAAGCACCATCGCCCATTCGCCCATGGTGACGATGACAGAGGAAGGAGAAGCTCGCCAAGCGCCCAATCCTGGGTATACGATCTGGTTTCAGAAAGATCAGTTGGTACTCATCTCGCTGTTATCTTCTCTGACAGAAGAAATTCTTGGCCATGTGTTGTTCCTGACCACATCTGCTGAAGTTTGGGATGCACTTGAGCGTATGTTTGTGTAGGAATTTGGGAATATTGTGTGTCCCTTTTGAGATCCTCATACTCTTTATTTATAGTGCCAAATATTACAGACCGACTCTAACACGACTTAGACTTTTACCTAAACTCTGGACTCTTTCCAAATCTCTAATATCTCTAATACTCCCACTTAAGATGGGCATGAGATAACAATCATGACCATCTTGTTACATAATGCAATACTATTACTAGAATCTAGTAAAACCTACTATCCAAAGACTCCATAACCAATACCATCAAAAAAGGTTGCTAACCACCAATACTACCAAGGACGTCACCAAATCTATCTCCACCATCTCCCAACTGCCCCGACCTCAACCTCATCTTCCTCTACCCCCATGCCCCTAGCCACCCCCAGCTTCCACCACTCTGTCCACATGCCCCTAGTTTCGGCCTCAATCACCTCTACCTCTGTCACAGACCATTATGCCTAACTCCAGTCCTAATCCTCTTTCGAACATTTCCAGCAACACTATCTCCAGCACCTATACCAACACCACCGCATGATATAGCCTCCATTGGAGCTACCACCAGAGCCTACTCCGTCCTCACCACCATCAAGTTCATCACCACCATCCAATTTTACCACCACAAACATATCCCCTACCAGTACCAACGCTAACTCCAATGTGCACCTTCGCTACCAACTCCAACATCAACACCACCTTCGAGATCGCCACCAATTCCACTATTAGCATAGCCAGCAAAGCCACCGCCTCAACAGTCTTCTCCCCCTGTCTTCCATACCTTCCGTCATAACCTCCGATACTGTCATGACCAAGCAACACACAGCTAGAACTCTCAGCAAATACACCATCCTCTCTATCCTTTCCCTAACACAACACACACAGCCTGACCAGATTCCCCTCAACCACACCAGATCCTCCACCGATCTGGATCCACACCAGATCCTCCACACCTCCATGGATCCTTCACCCTCGAAGCACCCACCTCCAGATCAGACTCTTCACACCGAATTAGATCTGACACACCGGATCCCAGCGCCACACTGGATGAGATCACCTGATCCACAACAAAAGCAAGCACACCACACCGGATCACCACACTGGATCCACAGCAAAAGCAAGCACCACACCTCTCTTCCTGGCCACAACAAATCCCGAAGGCTCCTTCTTGGCCGCAATAAATCTCGAAGGCTCTTCTTCCTCTCACCTCCCCTTCATCTCCTCTCCCCTGAGCACTCCTTCTTCTTCTCCTCACCACCAAAGCTCTTTCCCCTGAGCGTCGCCGCGCCACCCATCGCCTACCTCTTTCCATCGCCACTCCAGATCGCCTGGATCCAACCACCTCCGGCCAGATCCCCCCTTCTCCCACACAAGCTGCCACCTTTCTTCAATACCTCTCCTCTCCTTCTCTCAGCCGAGCCGGCCCAGATCCGACCGTGGGCCGCTAGGACCGGCTTCGGCCACCACCGTGCTGCCTCAAGCCGCCTCCACTGCTTGGTGTCTTGCTCTCCGGCCTCGGCACCGTCGCCTACACCACTGCAAAATGCCGCAGCCGGCCACTACCGCCGTAGCGCGCATTGCGCCCTCGGCACTGTGCCGCCCCAAAGCCCTAGCCTCCACCTTCTCGCCTCCCTCACCGTGACCCGCACGCGGCCCGACACTTCTCTCTCCCCTCGCCGAGTCCCCTCGGCTCGCGCGTCCTCCTCGCCGGATCTCCTCCCTCTTCAAGCCACTTCCTCATCTACTTGTCACCTTCGTCGCGCAGCCGCCCGCCGCCCGCCGCCCTAGGGCGCACCTTGACGCAATGCCTCCTCACCTCCACCACCGGCCTGAGCGCTGCCGGATCCCATCTCCCCTCCTCTGCTCTCCCGTGTCATGTGAGGACCCACATGCAACCCGGCCAGCCGCCGGTCCACTCCCGTGAGACATGGTTGCAGAGGACCATGCACGGCGGGATAGCGGCGGCTAGCGGATTGACGTCACCAGATGGCTGCAGTGGCTCTTTAGGTATGGGTTTTTCTTGCTTGGGTTAGGTTTTGGGAGGTATTGGCTTTGATACCATGTAGGAATTCGGGAATATTGTGTGTCCCTTTTGGTATCCCCACACCCTTTATTTATAGTGCCAAATATTACAGATCGACTCTAACACGATTTGGACTCTTACCTAAACTCTGGACTCTTTCCTAATCTCTAATATCTCCAACAGTTTGCGTTGCTATCTCGAGCAAGGGTGATGCAAGTTTGAGTACAATTGGCAAATATCCATAAGAACGATATGCCGGTGTTTGAATACTTCCAGAAAGTAAAAGGTCTTGTTGATACAATGGCATCCATTGGTCGTCCTCTTCAATATGAAGAATCAGTTTCCTATCTCCTTGCGGGTCTTGGATCAGATTACGACTTGTTTGTCACATCGATGGTGACACAATCTGAATTGCTTAACCTCAATTGTATTTCTGGCCATCTCCTCAGTCATGAGCTTCAACAAGAGCACAATAACTCTTAGCAGCAATACTCCTCTTCGGAAAATTAGGTTTCCAGTAGAGGAAACTATGGTGGTCGCAATGGTAATCGTGGACGAGGCCGAGGGGAACGTACACCTATGTGTCATGGTAATGGTGGCAATAAAAGTAATGGAGGCAATGGGAACAACAATTTTGGCAACAATGGGAACTACCACAACAACAACAACAACAACAACAACAACAACAGTCCCACATGTCAATTCTGTGGTAAGCGAGTGTTGGGGCCCAAAAATGCAATTATGGACCCTCTGTGTATATTGCACTAGTCCAGGATCACGCTAGTGCACACAGTGGCAACATCAATAAAAAATCATTTCCATAAACAGAGATGACTAATACATAAGCAAATAACAATAAATATCAGAGTAACGACCTTAAGGTTAAAGCTTACAATTAATGCCCCAGAAGGCGAATGGCTTAAATAAGCTGCAGCGGAAGATAACGGAATATCTTCAGTGAAACCCATCCATATATCCACAGACAATCGGCCGGGGTAGCGCGACCTAGTTCTCCACGATCCTTAAAGTAGACCTTATTGACTGACGATTTTAACAATTGGTTTCACAAAGGACACAAAGCCTAATTAAATTCTTTTCACACAGCCACATGAGCTAAATCACACAACCACATGAATTAAATCACACAGCTGTCCCTTCTCAATTGTTTTATGAAAATCTACCTCTCATGTGAAATCTCCAAGCATGTCCATGATCGCGGACACGGCTATTCGAATAGTTTTACACTCTGCAGAGGTTGTAAACTTTACCCACAAGATACAATTAACTCATCATGTCTGTCATGACTCACCATACAGAAGTATGCAATTGAGCAATCAAAACAAAACCTTTCAGAAACTTCATCTCAAGCATTGACACTCCCGATGTGTTTTATTGCCGGTACTAACCCACTGAGAAAGTTAGTCTGACGCACACCGTTGGACCTGAAGACGGTGAACTATTCATAAATATGTACTACGTAGTAGTCCACACCTCCGCCCATCACTGAGCTCCTAACCTACAACATGAGTAATCAATGTCGAGAATCTATAACTTACTAAGTTAGGCTCGTCCCATACCAAGCATGTGGTTGTATGATAAGGCTCAGTTCAATGGTGCATATGGTTAAGTCCTTAATTGACCAAGACGAGACTGCCACTGTCCCATTCTAACTAAGTCACAGAGATTCACATATCACAAGCTCATTATTTTGCCACTCATTTTTCCAGTCATATATCCACCATATTACTTAGTTCACCCACTCGCCTTAGTCTAAATCTTTTCCCACCCTGTTGGTTAAGTGCAACACATGCCATCAATGAGTAATAGCACGCAGCGCACACAGTTTTACACAAAGTTCTATAATCACTTAGTCAAGTTTATATTTGCAACTCAAATGACAATGAATGAGTCGTTGCATGGCTTAGCAGACTATTTGTATCTAACCAACCCACGTTGGTGCTATGATAATACCAACTAATAATTAACCAAACTAGGGTGACAAAATATCATGGTAATACAATAGGAAAGGTGGATATAAACAAATTGGCATAGCTAATCCCAAATCATTTAAATAAATACTTAAAGTAAATGCAATAATTTGAATCAAAGTAACTTTTGAAAACTGGGTTCAATATGATCAAAGGTACAACTTGCCTTGCTATAGCAATGATGATCTTAATTATCTTTGATCTTCTACTTCCTTGACCTTCAGCTCCTTCGGACAATTTGGGGACTTCAACGTCTAACGAGAAAAAAAGCGCAAAAACAAACAAAATTCAAAAAGACAAATTAAATAAACTCCAAATTGAAATTGAATGGTACTGGAAGGCAGATAATGAATTTAGATGAGTTTTGAAACTTGAATAGGTTCAATCAGAGTTCGTATGAGAAAGAACAAGCTCTCGAATAGTTGAAATTCACATGAAATGATGAAAAAGAAAAGGGAGATAGAAAACTGACATGTGGGACCCACATAAATATTCCTCCATTAATTTATTTTAGAAATTCTAGAAAATGATTAAGTGGATGACAGGTGGGACCCACTGGATAAAAGGATTTTCAAGAATTAAAATAATTCCAGAGAGGTCAAAGAGAATAACATGTGGGCTATTGGTCCATAGACCAAGTCCATGGACTAGGGTTCGGGTTCATGGTAGATTAGGTCCATGCAACAGTGCTGACATGCGGGGCCCTTGGGTCATAGACTTGGTTCATGTGAACTGAGTCTACATGGTTTCGGTTTCAGGTTAGGGTTATGAATATGCCACGTGGGCAGCTTAGGTGGCAGGGCAGTTGAGGTGGCAAGAGGTGGCGGCTACATGGCGCAACGAGGCAGTGAGGTGGCGTGTTGACGTGGACACGCTGATGTGGCAGTGCACAGGACCACAGGCATGGTGCCAGCTTGCCAGCTCACCGGAGCTATGGTCCACGGCGGAGGCAACCGAGCAGCACGATGGAATGAGCGAGATGAGGCGAACAAGGTGACATAGTTGCAACGATGAGGGACGGCGACAATCGCTGGTGGTGAGCAAGAGAGCGGCGGCGGCTCACTCGTCGGTGATGCTCTACAGTGAGGCTCCAGGGAAGTGGGAGAGGGCATCGGGTAGAACGCGGCTTGGGAAGCAAGATGGCGAGGTCCAAGCGCGGAGGACATTGCCGGAGGCGGCACGGTTGGTCGGTGAAGAGGCAGCGGCCAGAAGTGAAAGAGGGAGAAATTCTCAGGCTATGATGAACGAGACTTGAAATTGAAGGTGGGGATGGATAGCTCGGGAGGTAAGGCGCATGGTGACGCGATTGGATCTTGGGGGCTTATCGGAGAAGCGAGGGACGCGGCGGAGGTGCTTTTGGTGTCACGGGCGCAGCTGGAGATGTTGAAGACGAAGATGGCGATGACGATAGAAGGCGAGGGAGCTCCGGATGCTACGCACAATCGGTAGGGGAGACCAAGGCGGTTGCGGTGACACAGATGTGGTGGCTCGGGGAACCTTGATGGCGGAGAACGGTGTTGCGGGCGCGGCGCCGGACTTGGAGAAGATGGCTTCGGGACGGCGGTTCTTGGTGGCTCTCCAAGTGGTGGTGGCTAGGGCACAAGAGCGGCAGAACGAGGCAAAGCACATGCACATAAGGGACGGATATTTATAGCCTAGGGATGCGCGTCCAACGCGAACACCAAGACGGCGGCGGCAGCGCGTCCGCGTCGCACACGCGAGGGAGGTGGCTCGGGCGCTAGGGTTCGGGAGCAGGCTGGACTGGGCCAAGGTGAAGCTGGGCTAGAGGGAAGAGGAGGCAGAGTGGGCTGAGCTGAATTCAGCCCCACGAAGGGAAAAAGGGGTTATAATTGAATTTCTGATTTAAGAAATGGATGGAAATTCAAATGAGACAAAATAAATAGCAAATAAATTAAGAAAAATCCAAGAAAATTCCTTGGAGCACAAGGAACCCCACTAAAACTGTTTTCCTTACAATTGATGTTTAGATTAGTCAAATTAAATATTTTTAATTTAGGAAATTCCTAATTAAGCTTTATTAATTCAAATAAAATTAGTGAAATTTTCCAGGGACCTATACTACTCAAAAGATTTTTGAAAAGCCATATTTTGGGACATTAAAGTGAGGACATGAGGCTCTTCACTGTTATAGTAGGTTCAATCACGCTTACCAAGCTGACGAGAAGAGTGCTGCTGCTGTTAGTGTATCGCCATATTTGACTGGTACTAATTGGTATGCTGATTTGGGAGCTACAGATCACATTACCTTAGATTTAGACTAGTTAACCATGAAGGATCGATACAAATTAACTGATCAAGTTCATGTTGCAAGTGGCACAGGTTTGTCGATCTCTAATATTGGCCAATATATTATTACTAGCTCAAATCAGTCTTTAGCTCTTAATAAAGTTCTTCGTGTTCCTTCTATAAGCAAACATTTGATTTCTATCCACAAACTCACATCTGACAATAACATTTTCATTGAATTTCATCTTGACTTTTTCTGTATGAAGGACCGAATCACGAAGAAGGTCATCCTTCAATGTAGATGTCAAAAGGGTTTGTACCCTATCTCTGGTCTTCATCATCAGTCCCTGGTTGTTGCTCGTGTTAGTCCAAAGCTATGGCATAGCAGTCTAGGACATCCATCCTCCTCGGTTGTGTCGATAGTGTTACAGTCCAGTGGTTATCCTTTAGTAAAGAATAAAGAATCACATATTTGTGATGCTTGTCAACAAGCAAAATTTCATCAATCGCCTTATAGTTTGTCTAGTCGTTTTACCACTACTCCTCTTGAGCTTATTCATTCGGATGTATGGGGTCTGACTATTTCCTCTGTAAAAGGCTATAAATATTATGTTAGTTTCTTGGATGATTATAGTCGATTTACATGGGTCTATCTTCTCAAACACAAACATGAAGTGGCATCGATTTTTCTTGCGTTCGAGAAACATTTAGAACATTTACTTGGGACAAAGATTCATATAGTTTAGTCCGACTAGGGAGGAGAGTATCAAGCTTTGAACAAATATTTCAATAATGTAGCAATATCTCATAGAGTTTCTTGTCCACATACTCATCAACAGAATGGGGTAGCAGAAAGAAAACATCATCATATTGTCAAAACTGGTTCTGCACTTCTTGCTTATGCCAGTATGCCTGTTAGGTTTTGGGATGAGGCTTTCTTGATGGCTTGCTTCCTCATAAATTGTATGCCTAGCAAAGCTATCAGTAATCTTTCTCTTGTTCAACGTCTTTTTGGTAATCTTCTTGATTACTCTTTTCTTAGAGCTTTTGGTTGTGTATGTTGGCCAAATCTTAGGCCATACAATGCATGCAAATTTAAGTTTCGGTCCACACAATGTGTGTTTCTTGGTTATAGTGGTCAACACAAAGGTTATAAGTGTTTACATCGTGCCACTGCAAGAGTCTATATCTCTCGTGATGTTGTCTTTGATGAATTAGTGTTTCCTTTTGCTTCTATCAAATCTCAGGAACAAGTTCTTTCTTCAAGTCGAGCTCCTCCTGCTACAACTCTTCCTTCCCTCATTGATCGAGTCAAAACAGCATCTCACTTTCACTCTGTTTTAGAATCATCTGAGCTAGTAATACATGATGATCAATTAAGAGATGTTGAATCTGGTCCTACTAACTCTTCTATTGGAGTTGTAGGTTTTGAAACAATCGATGATTTTAGTGGTGAGACGTCTGGTTCCAGGTCAAAATAATCGGGTTCATTGGTTCCTGTGGAAGTTCCTTCTCGGCAACATCATATGCAGACTAGGTTGCACAATAATATTTCACAACCAAAAGCTTTTAGAGAGGATGTTCATTCGCCGGACTAGTGCAAGGTTATGACTAAGTGATGTAAAGGTTTCGATACATGCTCTAGACTGCTTATCAAAGGATAGTGAGTGGTGGTATCGACGGATGCAAAATAAACTAGAGAATTTGTATATTGTGGGTAAATTTGTACACCTCTACAGAGTGTAAATCTATTTAAATAGCCTTGCTCGCGGTCATGAGCGGTGCTTGGTGCGGTCCATCAGGTATAGTCTCTACTTTTGCAAAAACACTCTTATCGGGAAATGTTGGGATGGATATTTTGGATGTTGTTTAAATTGAGTGTCATGTCTATGGCTGAGAATAAGGTGACGATCGCAGCCAAGGAGGGTGATGATTTTGATATTATTGTGTTACATACTTGTTGTTTCTTTATTATATAACTGCCCTTTAAACCCCCGTTGCAAAATACAACATGTTGATATTGCAAATAAAACTTGCTTAATGCTGAAAAAAACTTGTAGCATAGAGCATCATTCCTTGTTAGCCATGCATATATGTAAATTTTGTGATACACTACAAGTCTTGCTGAGTATGTGATGTACTCAATCTTGCTTAAATTGTTGTTCAGAGATAGAGGATGAGCCTACGCCGGACAACGCATTCTTTGCACCCGATACCGAATGGTTCGGTGACGGGTCTTTCTAGGACTTGTTTCTTGTTGGTTGCCTGAGGGTTTGGATGGGTATACCACTGGACTTTTGGTTTATATACATGTTATGATTTCGCTGTTTAATTCACTACTTCTTATACTTGTTATTTTAGTTGTCCGGTCGGCCATCTATCCTACTCTATGATGTAATCGTTTAGGATAAGCAACATGTTTGTTTCATGTTGTATGTATATTGTGTATGGATGTATATGCCAAAGTTGTGGATGTCTGTACTAGCCACTGATAATGGGACTAGTACGGTACACACACGATGGCCAGTATTCAAGCACCGGGTCCGACAATACTACGTGTTGCTATTGCATATAAAACTTGCTTAATGCTGAAAATAACTTGTAGCATAAAGCTTCGTCCTTGTTAGCCATGTATATATATAAATTTTGCGATACACTACAAGTTTTTATGAGTACGCAATGAACTCTATCTTGCTTAAATTGTTGTTCAGAGATAGAGGGTGAGCCTATGTCGGATGACGCGTTCTTTGCACCCGGTACCGGAGGGTTCGGTGACAGGTCTTTCTAGGACTTGTTTCTTTTCGGGTTGCCTAAGGGTTTGGATGGGCATACCGCTAGACTTTTGGTTTATATACATGTAGGATCGATAATGACAATCAGAGGGGAGTGAATGATTGTGGGAGATTTTTCACATCGGGAATCAATCAAGCGCTGCTATCTCTTATCGGAGGAATCATGAATAGTTAACGATCATGCATAGCCAGCAAACACCACACATACGCATGTAGCAGGCAGTGGCTATGCCGAAAATATTAAGCCCCTGTAGATTTTCAGCATCCGCCGTGAGCACATGTGCCGCCGCCAAGCATCTAGCCAATACCCTGCAGTGTCAAGAAGAAAATAGGCCGCCACTAGCACCTGGCAAATTTCCAGCCGCAACAAGCACATCACCTCCTCACAGTTGCCACTAGCTAATCTCATGTACAGCCAAAAACTGTAGATGCTACCGCTTGCACAAAGCAACTGCCGAAGTAATCAAGCCGCCACCAACCCTCACGTCAAGCCACAACTAGCAATAAACTAATCCCAAAATCTGTAGCACACTAGTAGCTGAAAGCATCTAGGCCCCTAAAAATTGTTTTGGTAATTAATGATAATATGTGAATATAGGATTAACGTGTTTATTGAGTATTTACAAGGTTAAATCCCATTGGTGAACGTATTGATGCAAAGTTGCATGAAAATGGACTTCATGAAGATCTTTTGGCTCAAAGACAAGGTACAAGTAGTCTAGGTTCCCTTTTCTATTTTACCGGTCTTAGGAGTTTTGGTTGGAAGACCGGATTACAGGATAAACGCCGTACTATTAAGAGGGATCATGGCTAGTAGATTGATAGCATGTTCTTGTGCCATATGGATCAACTTAGGATCATGCATGCATTTGAATTTAAACTTGAAATTGAATTAAGTGCTTCTGTCCAAAATTGGTAGTATCGCAGTTATAATTGCGGTCGTACCGCTTGGTGCGGTATGACCAGACTTTACTTGGCGGTAGTACCGTATCTTGAAGGGAACAGCCAACTAAGTGCTCAAGCGGAACGACCGGCTCCTTGAATGGTCGTACCGCATTGCGGTCATTTCGAATTTTAGTTGGCGGTTCAAGAAAACCAGAAGCGATGCATGTTGTCTCAGAATCTCTCATGGAAATCGGTCGTACCGCCCATGACAATCGGTCGTACCGATGTGCGGTCGTACCGAAATTTGTGAGGCGGTTCAATAAAAATAGAACAAGTGTAAATCTACTCAAAAACTCATTTTGGAAATCGGACGTTCCGCGCTTGGGAACGGTCGTACCGGCCTACGGTCATTCCGTTTTCTATATGGCGGTACAAAAATTCCAGAACGCTTGTAATCTTCAGTGATTTGTGAAATCCTACAATCGGTTGTACCGCTTGTATAAACGGTACGACCGGGGAGTTTAGGACGTACCGTTAGTTTGCCTGCGGTCGTTCTGACTGGGTTGTCCAATGGCTAGTTTGTTCATTTTTAGTATCCGTTCTAGCTGTTGACTGTGCTCAGTCAGAAGTGCGGTCGTACCGCTCGATAGCCTGCGGTCGTTCCGATTTTCGCTGAAGAGTTGGGGTTTGGTCCCCAACAGTCATAATTATTGGTGGGGGTTATAAATACCCCCCCAACTACTCAAGTCAAGGCTGCTAGTGTCCATTTAACATCTCTAGAGCCTTGAGAGCCTTGGGCATTCACTCAACACTCAAAAATACTCTTGTGCATTCATTGTGAGCTTGTTGAGATACATTCAAGTGCATTCATACTCCTAGTTGATCCATTTGCACTTGAGTGTCGTCAAGTGAAGACTGTTGGTCTATTACTCTTGGAGTGTTGCCGCATTCCTAGACGGTTTGGTGGTGGAGCATGGTGATCTCTTCAAAGAAGATTGTGAAGAGGCCCGGTGCAAGCTTGTGAGTGGTTCGGTGTTCACCATCTCCGGAGCGGAGGAAGAACAACCATAGTGAATCGAGTGAAGGCTTAATTCGTGGAGCCGGCTTGAGGTGTCAATCTTCCTCAACGTAGACTAGTGAAGACCGGCAAGTCTTCGATACCACGGGAAAAACATCGCCGTGTCTTTGTGGTTATCTCTAGTCTTTACTTTCCGCATTTATATTTCTAGCTTGTTTATTGTGGTTGAATTGCTTAGCTAGAAGTATAATTTGTTTAGACTAAGTTTTTAATTGGCTAAATTGTTAAACTGTTAAAAAGTTTAAAAACCTCCTATTCACCCCCTCTAGTCGGTTATCCTTGATCCTACAAGTGGTATCAGAGCTTGGTCTCTCATTGATTTAGACTTAACTGTCTAAGAGAGAAAAGGATGGCTAGTGAGGGAATTGCTATAGGAAAGGCTCCTTTATTTGATGGCTCTAATTATGATTATTGGAAAATTAGAATGTCAATTTATTTAAAGGCCATGAGTCCAAGCGTATGGAAAATCGTAAATGAGGGTTACGTCATGCCCCTTGATCCACTACATCTCACGGATCAAGAGACGCGTAATGCTCATTTAGATGCCCAAGCTATAAATGCTTTCTTTGGTGCTTTGAACGCGGATGAGTTCAATAGAGTGAGCAATTTGGAAACCGCTCATGATATTTGGACCACTCTCTCGGAAATTCATGAGGGTACATCCACGGTCAAAGAAGCCAAATTGCATAGGCTTCGGATCAAATATGAGACATTCATGATGTTGCCTCATGAAAACATCAATGAGATGTATTCAAGACTCAACAACATTGTGAATGAGCTCAAAGGCCTTGGGACTAACCTTCTTGATGTTGATGTTGTGCGCAAGATGCTTAGGGCTCTCCCGGACAGATATGAGACGTTGGTGATGCTATTTCTCAACTCACCCGAGTTGCCAAGGATGACACCAACGGGGCCCTTGGGCAACCTCATCACAAATGAGTTGTTCAAGAAGGACAAAGAAGAGCTCTTGGAGACATCTTCCTCAAAGAAGAAAATCACCGCTTTCAAGGCCAAAGTGGAATCAAGTGATGATGAGGATGATGAAGATGACTCCGACGAGGAATATGCACTCCTTGTGAGAAGAATGAAGAGAGTCATGAAGAGACGCCCCAATAGAAGCTACAACTTCGACAAGTACAAGAAGGGGCAATCCTCAAGTGACAAGAAGCGTTATAGCAACATTCGGTGCTATAATTGTGAAGAGAAGGGGCACATTACTTCCCATTGCCCCGAAAAGAAGGATGACAAGGGCAAGTCATTCAAGAAGAAGGAATACAATGGCAAGAAGAAGCTCTTCAAGAAGCTTCACAAAGATGGCAAGCATGAAGCCCACATTGGAGAGTGGGATTCAAATGATGAGTCAAGCGACTCTGATTCCGATGAGGAGGAGTCCCCCAAGAAGAAAGGATTAGTCGGCATCACCATCAAGGAAGCTCCATCGCTATTCTCTACTCCTACTTGCCTCATGGCAAAAGGAGATAAGGTAAAATCCATTATTAGTGATGAACCAACTTATGATGAATTAATGGATATGCTTGATGATTTAAATGAATATCTTGGAAAAGAAAAATCAAAATATAAGGTCTTAAATAGGGAATATAATACTCTAAAAGATTCTTATGAGGAGCTAAAGGAAGCTCATGATTTGCTTATCCAAGAATATTCAAATAAGTCTTGTTCTAGTGTAGGAATTACATGCGATATTATTGATAAAATGCCTAGTGTAGAAATTGCTAAGACTAGTGCATCTACTTCATGTGATGACCTACTTGCTGTGCCATGTTGCTCTAGTGTTGATGCTAATCATGATATTGTTGAGCAAAATGATGCAAAGCTTGTTCATGAGAACAATGAGCTAAACAAGCAAGTGACCAAGTTAAGCAAGAGCTTGGAAAGATGTTTCAAGGGTAAGGCCACTCTTGACAAACTTTTGAGTGAGCAAAGGTGCTCATTCAACAAGGAAGGTCTTGGGTATGTGCCTAAGAAAGGTAAGAAGCCGGCAAATAAGCCCACAAGATTTGTGAGGCAAAATGGTAAGTATTGCCATAAGTGCCGGGAAATAGGACATATGCAACAAAATTGTCCTAAGGGTAAGACTCCATCTATTGGTATATATGATTCTTGCTATATGCTTAGAAATACTAAGGATGGTAAAGTAATTGCTCGTTTTGTTGGCACTTCAATTCTAAGCGCTAAAAAGAATGCTATTTGGGTGCCTAAATCCTTAGTTACTAACCTCCAAGGACCCAAACAAATTTGGGTACCTAAAAGAACTTGACTCTTGTTTTGTAGGTGAACTATAAAACTGGTGGAAAACATTAAGTGCTTAATAGTGGATGCACACAACATATGACCCGTGATAGAAAAATGTTCACCACTTTCGAGAATGGTCAAGGAATGGAGAAGATCACTTTTGGCGATAATAGCAAAGGAAAGGTATTAGGATTGGGTAAAATTGCTATCTCAAATGACCTTTCCATTTCTAATGTTTCTTTAGTAGAATATTTAAACTTTAACTTGCTATTCGTTGCTCAAATATGTGATCTTGGACTAATTTTCTCATTCTCTAGTGAAGGTGTAACCATTTCTAATGCAAAAGATAGCACTTTAACTTTCAAAGGCTTTAGATTTGGAAATCTTTACTTAGTTGATTTTAGTTTAAGTGAATCTTGTTTAAAAACTTGTTTAATGGTAAAAACCTCATTAGGTTGGCTTTGGCATAGAAGGCTAGCTCATGTTGGAATGATTCAACTCAAAAAGCTTTTCAAACATGATTTAGTTGTTGGCTTGAAAGATGTGAAGTTTGAGAAAAATAGACTTTGTAATGCTTGTCAAGCCGGTAAACAAGTCGCTAATTCTCATCCTTCCAAGAGTATCATGTCAACTTCTAGACCATTGGAACTCTTACATATGGACTTGTTTGGGCCAACAACCTATAAGAGTATTGGAGGTAATAGCTATTGTTTAGTCATTATGGATGATTACTCTAGATATATATTGGTACTCTTCCTAGATGATAAAAGTGAAACCTCTGGGATTTTCAAAAGATTTGGAAAAAGGGTCCAAAATGAATTTGATTTCAAAATAAAGAAAATCCGTAGTGATAATGGTTCCGAGTTTAATAATACTAAAGTTGAAGAATTTTGTGATGAACTTGGAATAAAACATGAACTTTCCACAACCTACACTCCGGAGCAAAATGGAGTAGTAGAAAGGAAAAATCGTACATTAATTGAAATGGCTAGGACAATGCTTGATGAATATAATACTTCCGATATCTTTTGGGCGGAAGCTATTAATACCGCTTGTCATGCCATAAATCATTTTTATTTACACCGTTTTTTTGAAAAAGACTTCCTATGAGCTTCTTGTAGGAAGAAAATTAAACATCTCTTATTTCCGAGTTTTTGGTTGCAAGTGTTATATTTTAAAGAATGGTGTTCGTCTTTCAAAATTTGATAGTCATTGTGATGTTGATTTCTTACTTGGTTATTCTTCAAATAGCAAGGCTTATCGTGTCTTTAACAAAAACTCCGGTTTTGTTGAAGAAAGACACGATGTGCAATTTGATGAAACTAACGGCTCTCAAGAAGAGCATGAGAATTTGGATGATGTAGGTAATGAAGCCTTACGAAAAGTAATGGAACATATGCAAATAGGTGACATCAAGCCCAAAGATAATCCATCATCTTCCACTCAAGTTGAACCACCCACCTCTTCCACAAATCAAGTACAACCTAGTGAAGAGGACAACAAAGAAGATGATCAACCATCTAATCTACCACCAAGAATCAACAATATAATTGCAAAGAATCATCCAATAGACCAAATATTGGGTGATGTAAGTAAGGGTGTCCAAACTCGCTCTCGTGTTGCTTCTTTTTGTGAATATTACTCGTTTGTCTCTTCTATTGAGCCAAAGCATGTAGAAGAAGTACTTGAAGATCCAGATTAGGTGAATGCTATGCATGAAGAACTCAACAACTTCACCCGGAATGAAGTTTGGACATTGGTGGATCAACCCAAAGAATACAATGTCATTGGCACAAAATGCGTCTTTAGAAACAAACAAGATGAAAATGGTTTGGTTGTTCGAAACAAAGCAAGGTTGGTCGCTCAAGGGTATTCACAAGTTGAAGGTTTGGATTTTGGTGAAACCTTTGCTCCCGTAGCTAGGCTTGAGTCAATTAGGATAATACTTGCTTTTGTATCATGCTTTGATATTAAGTTATTTCAAATGGATGTTAAAAGTGCATTCTTAAATGGTAAAATATCCGAACTTGTCTTTGTTGAACAACCTCCCGGTTTTGAAGATCCTAAAAATCCTAATCATGTCTATAAACTCTCCAAGGCGCTCTATGGTCTTAAACAAGCTCCTAGAGCATGGTATGAACGCCTTAGAGATTTTCTAGTCTCAAAAGGATTCAAAATTGGGAAGATTGATTCAACTCTATTCACTAAAGTCATAAATGATGATTTCTCTGTGTGTCAAATTTATGTTGATAATATCATTTTTGGGTCTACTAATCAAGATTTTTGCGAAGAATTTGGTGATATGATGTCTAGGGAATTTGAAATGTCAATGATTGGAGAATTAAGTTACTTCCTTGGACTTCAAATCAAGCAACACAAGGATGGGACTTTCGTAAGTCAAACCAAGTACGTGAAGGATTTACTTAAAAGATTTGGCATGGAAGATGCAAAGCCCATCAAGACTCCTATGGCTACAAATGATCATCTTGATCTAAATGAGGGAGGTAAACCGATAGATTTAAAGCTTTATAGATCCATGATTGGTAGTTTGCTTTATCTTACCGCATCTAGACCCGATATCATGTTTAGTGTTTGCATGTGTGCACGATTTCAAGCAACTCCAAAAGGGTGCCATTTAATGGCCGTTAAAAGAATACTAAGATATTTAAAGTATTCCTCTAGCATTGGCCTTTGGTATCCTAAGAGTGCTAAATTTGATTTAATTGGATATTCGGATTCCGACTATGCGAGTTGCAAAGTGGATAGAAAAAGCACCTCGGGTAGTTGTCAATTCTTAGGAAGATTTTTAGTATCATGGTCATCTAAGAAACAAAACTCCGTAGCATTATCCACCACCGAAGCCGAATATGTTTCCGCGGGAAGTTGTTGTGCTCAATTGCTATGGATGAGGCAAATATTGATGGATTATGAAATTAAAATTGATAAAATATCTCTTTTGTGTGACAATGATAGTGCGGTGAAAATTGCTAATAACCCTGTTCAACACTCAAGAACCAAGCATATAGATATTCGCCACCATTTCTTGAGAGATCATGTGAGCAAGGGAGATATTGAGATTAGCCACATAAGAACCGAAGACCAATTAGCGGATATTTTCACCAAGCCATTAGATGAAGGCCGTTTTTGGAAATTGAAGAATGAGTTAAATATCATAGACTATTCAAATGTTGTTTGAAATCTTGCCTCATGTTTTGTGCTTCATTTGATGTTATTTGAGTATTTTATGAAAATATTTTTCAAATCTTTTATTAAAAATAGCTATGATCATAAAAATTATGTTCCTATATAGACAATAATCTATTCTATGCATAATGATCCTTAATGATATTTATTTGAGTGCAAAACTAGGGATCATTTGCAAAATAATCTAAGATTCCTAGAAAATCCAGAAAGCTCCAGGACAATCGGTTCAACCGGTGTTATACGCTGTGATACGACCAGCATCGATGCGACCGGCGTTATAACAGCTATAAGTATGACAGATGACTGGAAGGAACGATCGCGGCATTTGGTCGAGACGATCATGACGGTTTGTGAAGGAAGATAACTTCCTGCAGTTTCTTTTCTTTTGCCTCTTAATTTCTTGAAACGGTTCAACCGTTACCCTTCCATTTCTTTCTCCTTCGGCCCCTCTCACTCGCCCGTGCACCTCTCAAACTCGTCTCCAAAAATCACTCAAAATCTCGACACTTCTTTGTTTTCTCGGTGTTGTGTGCCTCTCCAGGGTTCAACTCCTCCAGATCTCAAGGTAAAACGTAGTTTAATTTGCGTTTTATCACCTTTTGGAACCCTAGGTTATCCCTTTTAGGGTTTATTGAAAATGCGATTGATTTCTGTAGTTCTATTTGGGCAAAAGTAGTTATTTGGTGTCTAATGATGATTGCGCATCAGATCCATGGATTCAATCCATGAAAAATCACCAAATATGCAATATTTTGACAGCCCTAGAACTCGGTCAGGAAAATCGGAACGACCGGTTCTTTAGCGTGGTACGATTGCAGTGCGGTCGTACCGGCCATTGAACGACGGTACATCCGATTATCCTGACAGAAAACAAAAACTTCAAATTTTTTTCACTAAATTCTATTCCAATTATTTCTTTGAACATCTTGTAACCTATCCCATCTTTCTAAAGATGCCTAGGATGAGGGTTGCGACGAGGAAATCTCATGGACCACCTAGAGGGCACTCGTCTCCTCAATCTTCTGCACCTCCAATTCAACAAACTCAATGATGTTGACCGGCAACACCTATGCAGCAATCTTGCTCCGTTCGCCAGAAGGTTGTGCATGGCAAAGGAAAAAGGTCAGCACCAGCATCTGAAACAGAAGAAAGTGAAGAAGAATATTCTGATGATGAGACTCAGTCAGAACCGGATTCTCCAGAAGGTACTTTTGATAATTTGGGAGATCCTCCAGCATCTCCAATTAACTTATGCCTTCTGTCAGCAGATGACTATGCTATTAAGAGACATGCAAATCAGTATCTCTTCAAATCTGACTGCGTTAACCCCAGGTTTCATACTGTTTTTCAAGAACAAGTCTATGAGCAGCTATATGGACGTAATAGAAAATTTGCTGATCACAAATGGATTAAATGGTCTCATATAAACACCTTGGACAAATATATTGGTGTTTATCAGTTTTTTCATGAAGTAGGCCTACATGATCTTGTGGCTTTGAAGCAAAATTATGATGATGAGCTTATTAGACAGTTTTATGCCACTGTACGTGTCTCAGCAGATTTGCAGTCATTTAGATGGATATCAGTCACTAGAGACTTGCAGAGCACAAAAGAAGAAATTGAGCAAGTTCTAAGAGTTAGGTCCAGCACTTGGGAAAAGATTTTTGATAGTCCAACTTTGCTAGCTCCTGCTTGGTCTGATTACTATGACTCCACTGTCAAGTGTAAGCTGGGGACCATCACTGGACTTAGGCCCTTACCAAGCATAATTAACAGGATAATTAATCATACATTTTACCCCAAGAGTGGTAATTTTGATGCAGTCAGGGGACATGCTTGGAACATTATAGATCATATTATGAGGGGCATAAAGTTTGATGTTGTGGATGTTATTCTTCAGGGCATAGTTTCCTCCAAGAATGATAGAGTTAAAAGGATTTACTATGTACCTCATATCATGGCATTGATTACATAAAAGATTGAGTACCATGGTGAATTCGGTTCAGTCCATAAGTCCTATAAGCCTCGAGATGGTGCTCCTCCTAGTCGTGCCAGTGTTGAGATTGATACTGATGAAGCACCTGCTCCTGCTGATGCTCCTTCTGAGGGTGTTCTTGCACAAGTACTTCAAAATCAGCAGCTCATTCTTAGTACCTTGCAAGAAATGAAGGCTGAGCAAACTAAATTTGAAACTGAGACTCGCAACAGGCTAGATGAGATGGCAGCTATTCAGAATGATTTCTTTGAGGAAACTCATAACAGGATGTCTGCACTGATGGAGAGCATTACTGACTTAGAGGGGAGTTTGAGGACTCCTCAGCGATACACTCGTCACCCTCCTCCTCCTTCCAGGACATCTTCTACGACACCTGTACCTCCTCTAGCTCCTGTTGTAGTGCCAGCCACTCAGGCTACAGCTTCAGCTCCTGTTGCTCCCATATCAGCGCTAGCTCCGGACTCCACTCCTCTAGCACTAGCTATCGAGACAGTGCCAGATCCACCCCAGATCTGAGTCGCAGCTCAGATCCGCACTGTTGCTTGGCCAGATCGCCATCAGCCTCCTCTAGAGCAGGCCACCGCTTCTCAGGACTCAGCTCCTCCGGCGCCAGAGCCTTAGGATCCAGCTCCAGCTCCTGCTCTAGCACAGGACACGGCTTCACAGGACCTCGTCTCTCCTCCTCAGGACCCAGCCATCTGAGTTGTTTTTGGTATTTGATGCCAAAGGGGGAGAAGTACGAAGACAGAGAAGAGAGAAGTAAGAAGACATAGCTTTAGGGGGAGCAAGCGCAAGCTTTTGCTACTATTATATGGACTTATATGTGTTATGTACTTATGTTGGACTTATATGCTACCTATGTGCTTGTAATAGTTTAATTCTGTGTTTTTATCTTGTTGAACTTGTTGGATGCTTATGATATTATCTTAAATGCAATTTCAATTATTATCATATCTTACTATTGCATTTCCTTAAGTTGAAATATGCTAAAGAAACTTCGCCAAAATTTCTCAAAATTTCTACATGTGCTTGCAATATGTTCTATCCTTTTATGCACATGTTTAGGGGGAGCTTTCTTTAAATTAGACTTAACAAGAAAATAATTCTCATTCACACATTTGTGCTTATTGCAAGAATTGTTTTATTGTTAAGATATCAAAAGAATATACACTCACAGTATATTCAAACCAATCTTTCTCACATATTAATAGTTTTGTCATCAATTACCAAAAAGGGGAAGATTGAAAGCATCTAGGCCCCTAAAAATTATTTTGGTAATTAATGATAATATGTGAATATGGGATTAACGTGTTTATTGAGTATTTACAAGGTTAAATCTCATTGGTGAATGTATTGACGCAAAGTTGTATGAAAATGGACTTCATGAAGATCTTTTGGCTCAAAGACAAGGTACAAGTAGTCTAGATTCCCTTTTCTATTTTACCGGTCTTAAGAGTTTTGGTTGGAAGACCGGATTACAGGATAAACGTCGTACTATTAAGAGGGATCATGGCTAGTAGCTTGATAGCATGTTCTTGTGCCATATGGATCAACTTAGGATCATGCATGCATTTGAATTTAAACTTGAAATTGAATTAAGTGCTTCTGTCCAAAATCGGTAGTACCGCAGTTATAATTGCGGTCGTACCGCTTGGTGCGGTA
This sequence comes from Phyllostachys edulis, assembly GCA_036346405.1. Taxonomy (NCBI): domain Eukaryota; kingdom Viridiplantae; phylum Streptophyta; class Magnoliopsida; order Poales; family Poaceae; genus Phyllostachys; species Phyllostachys edulis. Next base: position 29,294,835 of record CM070557.1, read on the forward strand.
TGACCAGACTTTACTTGGCGGTAGTACCGTATCTTGAAGGGAACAGCCAACTAAGTGCTCAAGCGGAACGACCGGCTCCTTGAACGGTCGTACCGCATTGCGGTCATTCCGAATTTTAGTTGGCGGTTCAAGAAAACCAAAAGCGATGCATTTTGCCTCAGAATCTCTCATGGAAATCGGTCGTACCGCCCATGACAATCGGTCGTACCGATGTGCGGTCGTACCAAAATTTGTGAGGCGGTTCAATAAAAACAGAACAAGTGTAAATCTGCTCAAAAACTCATTTTGGAAATCGGACGTTACGCGCTTGGGAACGGTCGTACCGGCCTACGGTCATTCCGTTTTCTATATGGCGGTACAAAAATTCCAGAACGCTTGTAATCTTCATCGATTTGTGAAATCCTACAATCGGTTGTACTGCTTGTATAAACGGTACGACCGGGGAGTTTCGGACGTACCGTTAGTTTGCCTGTGGTCGTTCCGACTGGGTTGTCCAATGGCTAGTTTGTTCATTTTTAGTATATGTTCTAGCCGTTGGTCGTGCTCGACCGGTGCGGTCAGACGCTCGATAGCTTTGTGGTCATTCCGATTTTCGCTGAAGAGTTGGGGTTTGGTCCTCAACGGTCATAATTGTTGGTTGGGGTTATAAATACCCCCCCAACTACTCAAGTCAAGGCTGCTAGTGCCCATTTAACATCTCTAGAGCCTTGAGAGCCTTGGGCATTCACTCAACACTCAAAAACACTCTTGTGCATTCATTGTGAGCTTGTTGAGATACATTCAAGTGCATTCATACTCCTAGTTGATCCATTTGCACTTGAGTGTCGTCAAGTGAAGACTGTTGGTCTATTACTCTTGGAGTGTTGCCGCATTCCTAGACGGTTTGGTGGTGGAGTACGATGATCTCTTCAAAGAAGATTGTGAAGAGGCCCGATGCAAGCTTGTGAGTGGTTCGGTGTTCACCATCTCTGGAGCGGAGGAAGAACAACCATAGTGAATCGAGGGAAGGCTTAATTCGTGGAGCCGGCTTGAGGTGTCAAGCTTCCTCAACGTGGACTAGTGAAGACCGGCAAGTCTTCGATATCACAGGAAAAACATCGTCGTGTCTTTGTGGTTATCTCTAGTCTTTACTTTCCGCATTTATATTTCTAGCTTGTTTATTGTGGTTGAATTGCATAGCTAGAAGTATAATTTGTTTAGACTAAGTTTTTAATTGGCTAATTTGTTAAATTGTTAAAAAGTTTAAAAACCTCCTATTCACCCCCCTCTAGTCGGTTATCCTTGATCCTACAGTAGCAAAACCCCTCCACATACAGGAATCAAGCACATGGAAAATCATGCACGCTCGGGAGATGAATGCTCGGGAGAATCTCAAGATTGGTTTTCTATTCACATGCACAAGCAAAAGCTTTAGCCGCGAACTACAGCCGCCGCAAGAGCCAAAACCTCCACGCGAGGGCTTTTCTTGTATGTTACCCTAACAGCCAGTACCTCGGCCAGCCCTAATCAACCGCCAAGCATATATATGCAGTCGTCACGTACAACACATGGACTCCTCAAGTTGAGTGAACATAACATGCCAAATTGAGTGAACATAATAAGATTGCAATAAGAAACATACGAGCTTCATAGCCAAGATTTAAAATAAGACTTACAATCAAGCTAATCCTTTTCGATGAACATCTCAAAGTAATAACTATAATCAATCTAGTCAAAGTATTCCGCCATGTCATGCTTTAGTTCAAATGTGGCAAAGTAATTATAACCAGTCATGATCAAAGCTACACAGCACATGAGTAAATATGATAACGAGAGCTCGACACCTCATTTGATTTCAATGGCTTGGACTTGATGAATTGTTTAACAAGTATAATAAACAAAACTTCTGAAGTTTTAAACAACAAGCTCCCCCTCAGAATAATCCCATTGGACGACACACCACCAACTCACTCTACAAATAAGATCTAGGAATCCAGTACTAAGATACACGATATGGAGGAACAACAACAAAACTAGAACCAGAACCACGTGTGCGTGCGCGATCAAAACACGAATTCTGTGAATTAAATCCCAAACCACTATGTGAAGAAGATTTAAAGCCATCTGAAAGTCCTCTTAAAACCTAGCTTTTGCATTAGTTCTAGGGACAACAAAATAGATTGCACGTTTTTGTCTTAAGGCATTCAATCTTTTCTTTTTTTCTCCTTCTTAACACGCATAAAGCAAAATTCATGCAAGTGCCCATCTCTACCACAATAGGTGCAATGAAATTTAACATAATTAGGATTCCTTTAAGATGATGAGCTGGCACCTACAACATTAGCAGAAGAGCTTTGCACAAAACCAGCAGATTTAAACACAGTTTTATGAGGCTCACTTTTTGTTTCAATTAGCCCACTTCTAATGACCTTAACTATCTTAGGTGGATTATTCTTGGCATAATTAGCATAATTAAATCCTAGACCAGTATTTTTGACACTCAGTTTTGACTTGTCTAGAATCATATTCAAAATTTTCTTGCCAAAACAATTCTCTCTAAGGTGTCCTTAAGGTACTCATTTTCTTTAGCTAAAGTGGGACAAGTTGTGCATTTAACCGGTTCATTCACAAGGTTCTTAGAAGCACTAGACTGAATCAATCTATCTTTTTCAGCAAAATCATTAAGTTGTCTAGTTAGTGCTTCTATCTCTGCGCTAAGCTTAAGACAATTAGTGCAAGAAAGTGTCTCATAATAAAGCATTTGTTTAATAGATTCCTGAGAATATTTAAGTCTAGCTTCTAGCAATTCACAATTAGAGCAAGTTTTAGATTGAACATTTGAAATACTTTACTCTAAACATGTAGGAGAACTAAACTTGAGCTTTCTCTAAACATGTAGGAGAACTAAACTTGTGCTTTCTCTTGCTTTCTCTGGAGCCAGCTTGGTCATTTCCATTGCTTTCTCTTGCATTTGGACCAAGTTGTGCCTTTGCGTGAAAACTGCGAGTATTTTTCTTTTCAAACCCCAAAACTACATTTTCTGGAGATTGCCAATGTGTTCATCAAGGGGGAGATTGTGGATATCATGGGGATATACTCATGATCTTAGGATGATGAAACAATTGGTAATGGCTTTGATGGTTTGAAGTTTCATGCGTTTTGCGCGGTTAGAAAGCCTTCAGTCATAAGCGGTCGACCACAGAATAAGAGCGGTCAGACCAGCCTTTGAACGGCGGTTTGACCGGTTTTGTGCTGAATGTTGAGATAATTGGCAAATTGATTTTGGGGTAAGTCATATCCATGTTTTTCGTTGTGTAAGTGTTGCATATTGCATGTTTTGAGCTAACATGGGTCAAGTTGTGAAGAACTTGTTCCCGGAGACGATTTCTTGGTCTATTGTTTGTGTGGCTTGCAGTCAACGACGGTCAACGGCGAGGAGGATCGGAACTAAGCTTGGAGAGCCGAGGTCCGTAACGATCATGGATGCGGGAGGTCGGTGACTCAAGCATAGCGCAGAATGGACGAGGTTGATCGAACGGGCAGTTCGATGCTGCTGGTTGGATCAAGCGGCGTGGGGGTCGGTGCAAGTGCCTTGGAGGTTCCGATGGGATTCGGACGGGAGAGACTTGCCGACATGATGAGAGCCGTTGATCAACCTACACGTATGGAAAAGCGATTGCTTTAATCGATTGGACTCGGTCCATGGAGAAGGATCGAGAAGGGGTATTTTGGTAATTTCACCAAATACTGCCTTTGTGACTTGTTGGCTAAACCGCGGCGCGGGTCGGCGCATGGAAAAGCGGTTTAGGTCAATCAAAGACGAGGACGGCGCTTTGAGATGTGTGCGTTAACCCATTTGTGTGTTAGGGTTTAATGGGTGCCCTAAGTGGAATATTCCCTAGATGCTTAGCCTTCACTATATAAGGGTGGTGTGCTGTTCACAGCAACCCCAAGGGTTTTAGAGAGAAACACTAGTTTTGGTTCTAGGGTTTGGAGAGCTAGGGTTTAGGGATTGATGCCTTGTAAGCTCATGTGTTGAGTTGTGCCCTCCAAGATGGAGTGGCTGTAACCATGAATCATCAATCATCAATGAATCCTTGCAAGTTCTCTGAGATGAGCTCTCTTCATTCTTTTTCTTGTTCTTGCACCTTACTTTGATGTTTTGGTGATTTTGTTGATCCACTGGTTTTCCCTCGATTCTCTCTGTTGCTTATGCTTGCTGTGACTTGTGGGAGATTAGGGTATTTGACCTCTTTTTGAACCCTCCTTCGGTAAATTGCAAAAAGGTCAAAACTTTGACGTGGATCTTCTCGATCGTCACTTGAAATAGGTTCCTGACATCCTTAGGAAGGTGTGTTCCAAATTTGGTGGAGTTTGGCCAAGCGGATCAAAAGTTACGTCGATTTTTGATTTCGTTTTCAGGCTGTTTACTATTTATTTGCCTGATTTTACTATTCACGCGGAACGACCGGCACTGTTCATCCGGTTGTACCAAAAATCGGATCAACCATCACTGTTCATCCAGTTCGACCGGTACTGTTCATCAGGCTGATTTTTGTGTTTTTGGTCGTTTCTTTTGGGGATTTGAAGGGGTTTCAGTACAAGACTTCCTCTACTCTTATATATATTGATCTTCATAGTTCTCATAGCTATTGGAGTCAATATCATGTTTGAATCCAAGCAAAGCGAAAAATAGATAGTGCTCCTATTCACCTCCGTCTAGTCGCCTTTCCGATCCTACACCTAAAGATCTCAAAATTTTAGTTGCACTATCTTCATCAGCAGAAATAACATTAACATCGCACAAATTACTCAATATTTTTTCAAAACGAGCAAAAAGATCATCAATAGCTTCACCAGGCTTCATAGCAAAATTAGAATATTCTTTTTGATAAAGATTTTTATGCACTTTCTTAATTTTAGTGATTCCTTCATGATAATCGCAAAGAGTTTTTCATATTAAGTGGACAGAATTAATATAAGCTACATGATCAAATTCTTTGCGAGAAATCCCTTGAAACAGCAAGTTATGAGCTTGAGCATTTAAATCAAAATCTATTTCATTTAGATCAGTAACAGTAATAGGAACCTCATAAGGTCTAGAAACCTTATTCCAAACATCATTATCTAGAGCCTTAATATAAGCTTGCATACGACACTTCCAAAAAGTAAATCAGTATCATCTAGCATGGGGGGACGATTCACATACCTCTCTCACGCCATAGCAACCCGCTCTGATACCACTTGTAGGATCGTTAATGACAATCAGAGGGAAGTGAATGATTGTGGGAGATTTTTCGCACCGGGAATCAATCAAGCGCTGCCATCTCTTATCGGAGGAATCATGAATAGTTGATGATCATGCACAGCCGGCAAACACAACACATACGCATGTAGCAGGCAGAGGCTATGCTGAAAAGATTAAGCCCCTGTAGATTTTCAGCATCCGCCGTGAGCACATGTGCCGCCGCCAAGCATCTAGCCAATCTCCTGCAATGTCAAGAAGAAAACAGGCCGCCGCTAGCACCTGGCAAATTTCCAGCCGCAACAAGCACATCACCTCCTCACAATTGCCGCTAGCTAATCTCGTGTACAACCAAAAACTGTAGATGCTACCGCTAGCACAAAGCAACTGCCGAAGCAATCAAGCCGCCACCAACCCTCACGTCAAGCCACAACTAGCAACAAACTAATCCCAAAATCTGTAGCACACTAGTAGCAAAACCCCTCCACGTACAGGAATCAAGCACATGAAAATCATGCATGCTCGGGAGAATCTCAAGATTGGTTTTGTATTCACATGCACAAGCAAAAGCTTCAGCCACGAACTACAGCCGCCGCAAGAGCCAAAACCTCCACACGAGGACTTTTCTTGTTTGCTACCCTAACAGCCAGTACCTCGGCCGGCCCTAATCAACCGCCGAGCATATATATGCAGCCGTCACGTACAGCACATGCACTCCTCTTGTAATCATCACTAGCACAAGTCACCTAGCCCCCACATACGGCCCAATAGTCCTAGGGCCAAATACATTGGCTTTTACACCAAATTACAAAACCAATTTTGGACACCCCAAAATTGTCACATGTCGTAGCCTTCGGACCGCACATCCGTAGCTCCAACACGTATCATCCATCTTTGATCTCCATGCACTCTAACTCGAGCTCAACCGTCTCCTCCAGCATCCTCGACCCTCTGGACCATGACTTCGCACCAAGCCATCTCCCGATCACTGCCGTAGACCACGATCGCCTCCGAGTAACCCTGCACATGCAAAGACCAAAACACCGTCTTTTCCTGGCACAAGTTCTTCCCAACTTGACCGACATAAGTCCACACACACGCCACATATCTCAAATAACATGAGTAAATAATATTGTCAATTATTCATGAACTAAAATAAACTAGACCTAGCCACATGGTCTAACAATATCTCCCTTGATGAATACATTGACAACACTTCAAAATCGAGAATTGAATTTTTGAAAGAAAAGAAATTTGCGAAAAGAAAGTTTCAAAGCTGCAAAGCAAACACTTCAAAACCACAGCTGAAAAACTCCCCCTCAACACAAGGTAAGCAAATTTCTCCCATTTTTCTCCCCTTTGGTAATGTAAACATCAAGAACTGCAGAGATAGAATAATTCTAAAACAAAGGAGCAAGGAGAGTAAAAAAATCAAGAAGCTTTGTAGATTATCCAAGTCACTTTGCATTGATTTAGTAAATTAACCAAGCCATCTTTTTTAGTTGAGCTATCTAGATCATATAAAGTCATATACCATATGGCAATGTCAAAACAAGTCTTTAGCTTAAACTTTGATAATACAGTCTACAATATTCGCACCAATGTGTGCTCCATCAATTAGTTTGAACCCTATAATTCTTTTTTCCATTTCCCAGTTGTCATTAACATAACGAGCAACTACACTATGATAATTCTCCCAAGCGGACCACTTTGTTATCTGAGGTCAAAGCCATTGAAAATGTACAGGTACTAAAGAGTTCTTTTAATTTAGCACAACATTCATTATAATATTTAACTAGATCTCTGGTTGTTGTCTACCTAGAAATGGTAGAAAATCTTGGATTATGTGCAGTCCTAATGTAATTTTCAAATGATTTAGACTCATCAAAGTTTAAAGGTAGATCTTATGAAGCAATTAAATAACAAAGAGATTAACGAGCTACCTTAAGACTATAATCCCAGGTACGTACCGTACCGTCGGGGTTTTACTGTAGTTGCGTCTACTTCATGATCAATTCTTGTCTTACTTTACATCTTGCAGCATGCATAATCAAGTGTCCCGTTCTATCTGAAGACTTTGCAGATGATTCATGATGACAAATTTTACAAACAACATGTCTTATCTGAACTGCATTTTTGTTTGGCTTGGATTTCTTATCGAAATCTTCCCAGACTCTCCATGTACTCGACCTGGATTTCTTTGCTCCTGTACTTCCAGACGTAGAGGCACTCATAGAGGCTAATGATGGTATTGCTTTCTCTTCGTTTGAATTGGGGGCGCAACATTCTCGAAGTATGCAATATCCTCCGGTGAAATTTTGAAATCGGCAATAGGAAAATTGTCGTAATTTTCCATCACGAAAACCGCAAATCAAAAATTATACTATGATTTATTTCACCTTAGTATAACAAATAAGAACAATAAAAATCTACAAAAATTAGTATGGAACCTCTTTTCTAGACTGCTACTAGATTTCGAAATTTCTAATATTTGGCAAAAATATTTCAAAATTTGCCAAATTATCACAAGAGGGATCTAAAATTTCACAATAGAATTCAGAGAAGAGAGTGAAGATTGGATGGTGGCTGAATGAGCCGGGTATGCTGCCTATTTATAGAATTTTTCTTGAGATTTGTTTGAATTTGTTTCATATTTTTAAGCTCACCAATGGCTAGAAATTTTAAAAATCCAGCCGTTACCGTGCCTAACCATGCCTAACGGGCCTGATCATTCCTAACGGTCCTTACCGTGTCGTGTCATACCTGAGTCGGCCCAACAGTACCGTGCTTCGGGCCAGCCTAGCAGACACGGCCCATTTGGCCACCTCTAGTTAAGACATGTGAGACATTTCAATCATTCAATGGCAGTAGAGTGTTATTATTACCTCCCTGCCGGCTTGGACTTGGTATTTGTCATTTGCTTCAAAGTTGTATGGTGGAGAGGCTTTCACGCTGACGCTTTAACATAGCTTTGTATCGCTATCGTTCTTCTTGTTGAGCAACCGTCGCTGGCGAGTCCAGTCTGAGCGATTACCTCGTAGACAAGTATAGAATTGTAAGGACAATGCAAGAACACAAGAACAAAATAGTAGATTGAACACAGAGATATAGAGGGCTTCTTGCTTCTTTTTATTCCTTCATCAATTGATCAATCGTTTACAATGAATAGCATCCCCTATTTATAGGCTAGAGACCCTACTAGGGTTTAGGATGAGGAGTCCACCTGGGCTAGGACTCTCTGGCCTGGGCCCGGTTTCTTAACACTCTCCCTTGTACACTCATCCGACATGTTCATGTCTCGTCAAAACTCCATAAAAATCCAGTGGGAAAAATTTAGAGAAAGAGTACATGACATGCATTCCGCTGCGTTGCACGAATTGCCTCGTTAAAAACCTTAGCCGAGAAACTTCAGGAAAACTCATCAAAGGAAAAAGAGTACAATCCACCCAATTTTATTTAATCTCCAGGATTTACTCTTTGGGTACTCGATCTTCGTGATCAAGCTTTAATAATGAGTTCATGAAGGTTCTCCCCCTGAATTTTGCACTTCTCTAAGTCTCATCATTCCAATTCCACGTATGCATCTTTTAAAGCTAGATGCTGGAAGTGACTTCGGGAATAAATCTGCAAGATTTTCACATGACTTAGTATGCAGTACTTTAACTTCGTCCATCTTTTGCAATTCATAAGCATAGAAGAACTTGGGGGTTGATATGCCTTGTGAGAGGACTCTTCACATAACTCATCTGCACTTGTGCAACACAAGCTGCATTATCTTCATAGAATAATAGGGATTTGTGCGGCATTCAATTCACACGACTGCTGGATGTGGTGAATCATCCGCCGAAGCCAAACACATTCTCGTAAGGCCTCGTACAGTGCTATGATTTCCGAGTAGTTCGTCGAAGTCAATACAAGACTCTGCTCAGACGATTTCCATGAAATTGCAGTTCCACCACATAGAAATACATAGACTGTTTGTGACTTGGCTGTATGCGGGTTCTACAGGTACCTGGCATCTACATAGCCATTCATATTCATATTTTGGTTCTTTTTGTAGAACAGACCAAGTTATTTGCTTCCTTGGAGGTATCGGAAGCTGTTCTTCATTCCCTACTAATACCTTTGGTAGGTTCTGCACTATACCTTGTTAATAGGTTAACGACAAATGCAATGGCCGATCTAGTACAATTTGCTAAATATATGAGTGCTTCTATTGCACTTAAGTATAAGAATTCCAGTCCCAGGACTTCCTCCCCCTCTTGTTTAGGTCTGTACGAGTCTTTGTTTTGCTGCAAAGATCTCTCGACCATTGGTAATTTCAAAGGGTATGCCTTTCAAAATCAAACCTTTCTAACACCTTCTGAGTATAGGTTGACTGATGCTCTAATATCCCTTCAGAGGTATGCTCAAGCTACAAGCCTAGGCAATATTTGATTTTACCCAAATCTTTCATTTCGAACTCTTACTCCAAGTAAGAGCTTGCTTTCTTAATACCTTCCAGGGTTCCAATGGTATTCAAATCATCTTCATACACTGAGATTATATAAAATCCATCCTAGGATAGTCGTATAAATACACAGGGATAATTCTTATTGTTCGTGTAGCCTTTCTTGCATAGGAAGTCGCTTCAAGCGATTATACCACATCCTACCTGATTTCTTAACTTCGTATAGCGACTTTCTGAGTTTCACACTATACAGATTTCTATTTACTATGTCTTGGTTCGGGACAGGGATACATTCAGGTATCTTCATATAAATGTCCGAATCCAATATTCCATAAAGGTATGCTGTTACCACATCTATCAATTTCACTTTTAACTTCAAGTTTACTGCCATTGAGATTAAATATCTAAAGGGTGGTTCCGCCCATGACCGGGGAATACAAGTTTACTGCCATTGAGATTAAATATCTAAAGGGTGGTTCCGCCCATGATTGGGGAATAGGTTTCTTCATAAACAACTCCTAGATGTTGAGTGAGACCTTGTCCAACAAGTCTTGCTTTACTTCGTTATTTTCATTTATCTTTCGAACAAATACCCACTTATACCCTACGGGGTGCACATGGAGAGGTGAACGACTTACAGGCCCAAACACCTTTCTTTTATTCAGAGATAATAATTCTACTTCTACTGCCTTCTTTCAATCTTCCCAATCTGATCTTTTTTTTTCATTGAGTGAGCAATATAGGCCCTGGATCAAGATTGATGATTGTGGCAATTTTCTTTGCAAAATCAATATCGACATTGGTTGTTGTCTAATTCATAGATTCTCCCGAGGTCACAAAGTTTATAACTATTTCTTCAAGGGTGATTCTTCTAACGCTTCTACTTGCTCACCCCAGCTTTCAATTACGGGGGCAAGTCCCTTTAGTTTCTCAACTCCGATGTGTGCGCACACATCCATGCTGATGTCTCCCTACATGGGGATGTTCAATTCTGGCATGCCTTTTCTGAAGGTACCATACTGGTGCCAGATCTCAACTGGCTCCCCTTCTAGTTTCGAAGAACTTCGGTGATCGGCTGTGCCCCTTCAGATGATTTGCTAATACTTGCAAATCAATTATCTTCTGGACTGCAATTGTCTTCTAAACTTCAATTGTCTTCTAGACTTCAATTATCTTCTGAACTTCTCTATTTTCTTCACTAGTGCGTGGGTCATGTGCATGTATTTTAATTATCTTCTGGACTTCAATTATCTTCTAGACTTCTCTATTTCCCGACATTTTTCATCAATGGGTTGATTTTCTTCCCCTAATGATAGGAAACTAGCCTCATCTAATATGCTATCAGCGAAGCGGGCTGCATGCAAATCTCCCGTCATAGGGTCCAAAATACCTGATTATGGATGCTGTCTCATAACCAACGTATATCCTAGACTTTCAGAGAAGACCCATTGCAGTTCGCTATGGTGGTGTTATAGGTATATAAACCTTGCAACCAAATCTTCAAAGATGAGAAATTTTCGGTGCTGACCTTTGCGCTAGTTGCATAGGTGAATGGATGTTATATGCCGGTGGTCTAAAATTGATGAGAGTTGCAGCGAGTAGGACTGCGTGTCCCCAACATGTAGTTGGTAAATTACAATTCTTCAAAGGTGATCGGGCAATAAATTTAATCCTTCAAATTAATGCCTCTGCTAGTCCATTTTGAGTGTGGACATGCGGTACGGAATGCTCAACTTTAATTTCCATTGCCATACAATAATCATCAAATGACTTTGAAGTAAATTCCCGGCGTTGTCCATTCTGGTGGACTTCACATGTTGATTAGGGAAATTATTTCTAATTTTAATTATCTGTGAGATTTAGCTTTACAAAAGCGTAGTTTGTCGTAGACAGTAAACATACATGCGACTATTTTGAGGAAGCATCGATGAGCACCATAAATTACCTAAATGGCCCTTACAGGGGTTGTATAAGATCGCAAAAAGTATCTCTGGATACGGTCCAGGAATGTAGGGACTTCATCCTTCGCTTTCAGAGCAGAAGGTTTAGTAATTAAATTCCCGGTGGTACATGCGGGGCACATAAAATCTTCTTGATTCGAGAAATTATTTATATTGACATTATGTCCCTGTGAATTGTTAATTATATTTCTCATCATTCTAAGACCTGGGTGGCATTATCTATCATGCCAGAGATAGAAAAGGTTCAGAGCTTCTAAATACGGTTTTCAGGACAGTATAGGCTACAGATGCCTTAATATTAGTGTGGTATAGCCCAATTTCAAATGAAGGAAGTTGTTCTGGTACCATTTTCTACTTTCCTCATGCTTTGTAATGAGCAGGTATTCCTTACCATACTCTTCTTCAGTCTCTACGTGGAAACCGTTTGCGCGAATATCCTTGAGAGTTCTAGTCAATTCTGGGTACAACAAGGCTTCTTCAATGACCAAAGTTGTGCCTATTGGGAGTATAATTGTGTCCCTTCCTGAGCCTATTATACAAGTATCGCTGCATGTCATTATCGTAAGACTACCAAAGATTCTTGCCGATCAACCTAAAAGTTCCGTCTCTCTCAAGATGGTATTCATTGTCTTCGCTACCTGCTAAGCACACTCCTCCATAAGGCGCCACACGCGTTCTAATATAATGTACTTTATTAATATGTAGCGTAAAGCAAGCAACACATAAATAAAATACTTCAGATATCAGAACATAACTTGCTATTATAAATATGGAAAAATAAGCCATGCAGGACTCATCATAAGAATTTAATGCTTCGCTCTCCTAGAGCTTACAACCATTATTCAATAATTCAATGTTCTGCTTCAATTACAAACTGCAAGTTACTATAAAAGATCCAAGTGCAATGCGTGCACTAGATCAAATCAGCGTAGTATTCAGAAACTTCCGCCTCAATCTGCTACATGACAATCTTCTCCTCTTGGGCAACTACGGCTGGGGCCGCTGCGATGTCCAAAGGAGGGATGATGGGAGCTGCTACTAGGCTGTCCACATCCATAAGTGCAACTAATGGATGTGGATCCCCTGTGCCTGCAATGGCGAGGTGTGCCTCATGCTGTCCTATGCCCTTCTTCCTAGACTGGAAAGCATCAATAATGTGCGACCCACGACCTTACCCTTCTTGCCCCTCTTCTTCGTGAGAGGCTTTATCACCTTGTAGCTGCTAGCATTGGCTTCATGGCCAACATTGCTACTAGGTGGCTGTGAGATGTAGTTCTTCCATAGAACATCATCTTGAGCTTCCGCAACTTGCATGGTGTTAATTAATGCGGCGTACTTCTTGTAGCCATCTTGACAATAGCCGTCAGGCCATACAAGGCGGCTCCAGGCCGTGCATGGCTTCAGGCCGGAGCTCACGGCGCATGCGGTTGCCGTGGGATCGTTTTTTTTCCGAGTACTGTTTATACATGCATACTATTCATGCTATGCAATACGATGTAGTGCAATCAACAATGGTTCTTTTGTACAACCGCCGATCGGCTTGGTTGGCGACTTCATGTCGGCTCGCGGTAGGTTAGAACGGATTTGCAGCTTTTCAATCTACGGTACAATCGACATCTAATCTTTCATGCAATCCACCGATCGGCATTGTGCCACCGACTTCAAGTCGGCTCGCGGTAGATTAGAACAGATTTGCACCGTAGAAAACCAATCTAGAAAGCAAATTTGCATAATTGAAAGCGATCTAGAAAGAAAAACGATTCAATCTACGAGCGTTGTTCATCGATGATTACCTTTCGATTCAAGGAGAGTCGATTGTGTTGATAACGTGTTGAGAAACCGTCGCTGGCGAGTCCAGTCCGAGCGATTACCTCGTAGATAAGTATAGAATCGTAAGAATAATACAAGAACACAAGAGCAGAATAGTAGATCGAACATAGAGATATAGGGGGCTTCTTGCTTCTCTTTATTCTTTCATCAATCGATCAATCATTTACAATGAATAGCACTATCTATTTATAGGCTAGAGACCCTGCTAAAATTTTTGATGAGAAGTCCATCTGAACTAGAACTCTCTAAGGCCTTGTTTGGAAGCGTAGGGATCGGCCGAGGAAAATCCCAGCGGGGAAAGAAATCCTGGAACAGTAAAGTGCATTGCTTGGCTGACGCCGGGAATGGAAAAACCCCGTTGCGTTCCACTCCAATCCATGGGGAAAACAAAACACCTAGCCGTCACGTGGTTCTTCTCTTGCGCTCGCGACTGCCGACTCGTATTCTCCGAATGGCGCCGCCTTCCCCTCTCTCTCCTGCTTGACTCCGGTGACGCTGATCATGCCGTCGTCACCGCCCACGGAGGAACGTCCCGGTCAGATCTATCCAGTGAGTCTCCTCCTCTTCCTCCTCCTCCTCCTACGGTTTGTAGGGTTTGTAGCCTCAGTTTTTTTCTCTCATAGATCCATTGCGCCGGGGTTAGAGAGGGGGAGGAGAACTCCGGCCAAGGTTGCTCGAGGAGCTTCTTCCAGGCACGGGGAATCGGGAATCCGTAGTGTGAGGCGGCGGCGCAGGGTGTTCGATATCGGGCTGGAGCTTCGTCCTCTGCTCTATCTCCTTCCGGTTCTTGGTTTGTGCTTCTAGAATTGAGTCTTTGATTTTGGTTTTGCCTCTCTATTGGATATTTCCATAGATTTGGTTTTGCCTCTCTACTGAGGTGTCATGAAGCAGCAGTCCTTCCCAACTCACCTGTTAGAAATGCAAGAACAACTAGAACTTGTCCTGCTAGTTAATTTGTTATCCTTTCGTCAGTTGTAATGTATCTAACTATTAATCCGTGTCAATTTGATATTAAGAATTTTAGTAATAAGATGCTAGTTTAGTTCATATCATGGATTATCTAAAGGCTTATGCGCATTAATGCTATCATCAGGTCGCTAATACTATGACATTATCAAATCTTTCTCAATTTTATTATATTTGGATGTCAGAATATCTAAATGGGATGTGTTTCTTACATAATTTATTCATGTTTTTATAGACTGTGGTTTATTTTGTGCTTGTAATTAGTGTTAAATATGCTGATGAAGTCTTGCTGCTTGTACACTATATGAATATATATTTGTTTTGCTGCTTTGACACTAGTATATGAACTATGAAGTCAATTAAGTGTGCCACTATTATACTTGTACACTGGTTGGAACCATTCCTCAGGTTGTTCACTAGTATATGCATATATATTTATTTTGCTGCTTTGACACTAGTATATGAACTGTGAAGTCAATTAAGTGTGCCACTATTATACTTGTACACTGGTTGGAACCATTCCTCAGGTTGGCCACTAGTATATGCATATATATTTCTTTTGCTGCTTTGACACTAGTATATGAACTGTGAAGTCAATTAAGCTATTATACTTGTACACTGGTTGGAAACATTCCTCAGGGCTCGTTGGGATCCAACGGTCCAACCCCCCTTCCTCCAACCTTGCATATTAAACTTAGTAATAGAAACAGAACATGGTTTGTGTTCTTGGTCGTTAGTATTTCTTTCTTTCTTGACTGCTCAGTATTTCTTTCTTTTCTGATGCAGTTCTTCTACTTGTATTTGTCGTTCAAGGATAGTACTTTTGTGGTAAGTTTTTTAAAGTGCATAGACCCACCTGCTCAACATTGACTTTTTTTTTTTTGGAGAAGGCAGTATTGTTAGATGGTATGCTAATTCCCCTAACTCCTTTTGTTGTTTATGATAGGATGTCCACGGCCTCCTTTCGGAATTGATCTGGTTAGTATTTGTTGATAGGACTCTTGAGTCTTGATTATCTACCATTACTTTTCATGCTTGGTAGATAAATAATGGTTGTGCTGCCATAATTGTATGCACTCATAATGAGTTTTAGACATTGTTAAGACTTGTGAGAGTCCGACGCTTCTCAGATGGTTCATGGATTAAAAGCTTAATGCTCGATTTAAAATGACGTTGGAGTGCATATGTAGAATTTACTCTGGCTTATCCTGGGCTAAGAGTTTTGACTTGTACATAGCAGATTGGTGGTGTCTAACCCATCTTCAAGAATATTGACACAATGAGAAGCATCTGATCCTATCTTAACATGTGAGATCTATCCTCTTTCCAGACATCATTGGACAACTTCAAAAATCAAAGCTCTTGCTTTCTGAAGCAATTCTGGTCACTTTTGCTTTGTCCCTGTGACGTGAGCACCTTACACTAGCATATGCCTTTTTATTTTGTATTCGCATGCTCACGCAAGCTTGGACAGCGTTGATTTGATGGCACACTTGCTAACTGCAAATTTGAAATGCATGCTTATACCTGAAACCTGTTAGGTTTGCAATTTACTTTGGTGTTATTGTTATTGACAATTTGACACCCACATATCTGCAAAAGCAAAGAGCCTAGTTTACCATTGCCATGTTACTGAATTTTTTCATGTCAAATCTTTGCAATTACATTTAGCTTTGAGTTTCCTCTTGTGTGATTGAGACACTGCACCTTTATCTTAAGGAATTTGTAATTTTAGACTTGCCATTGAAAGAGTGCATAATCATCCAAAATTGTTTTCTGTGATTTGAGATGTTTGAATCTTTGGTGGACTCAGCGAATTTGATACGTAAACCCACTGCCCACACTTCTTTTTCACATTTTCTTGAATTTTCCTCTTCCTCTATGTTATTAACTAGAGATGTGACCATAATTGTAAATATCATAGATTAAACTACATTTTTATTTATTTCAAATGATTAGTAGTTTAATATTTATGTTTAGTGGCCAAATAGGTTTGAGAAGGGTGCTTCGAACTAAAAGGAGGATGGAAGAGGATGACGACTTGATGTTTGTTATTTTGCCAACATTACATCTATTATCTGCTAGTGCACAAAGTGAAAAAAAAAACCAAGGCATGCATCCAGACTACCTGGTAGAGAGCGGCTTAAGGAAATCCTTGAAGGACATGAAATTGATTGTAGAGTTGCATTCCGTATGGAGCCAGTGGTCTTTAGGACAATTGCGAATTATCTTAGAGAGCAGAAACTGCTAAAAGATAGTAGAGGTGTTAGTGTTGAGGAGAAACTTGGATTTTTCATGTTCATGCTCTCCCACAATGCAAGCTTTCAAGATTTACAGTTTGAATTCAAGCATAGCGGAGAAACAATTCATCGTCATCTTAAGGAGGTTTTCAACACAATTCCTACTCTCACCTACAAATTTCTCAAGCTTCCTAATGCTGATCAAACTCATTGGAAGATTAGATCGGATCCTCGCTTCTTCCCCTACTTTAAGGTGCATAATTTGACATTCATGTATAAATTATTTGGATGTCAAGTGACAATCAGAAAAATTGTATATAGTTGATGAGCAATCTTTCTGTATGAGACTATTTGTAATATGAAATACTTTTATCTTGTGATTATATTAGACAGTGGACATGCACATTGTCATGTATTGCAAGGACAGAGGACATCTTTTTCGTATGAGACTATTTGTAATATGAAATACTTTATTCTGCACTTTTTTTTTGAATTTTCTGGACTAATTATGAAAATTTTCTATTTTTTTTGAAATTTCTGCACTTCCATATTCTTTTTTTTTCTTTAAGATTTTTTAATATATGCAATCCCTACCAATCCGATCATTGGTCCAAACAAATCAAGGGATTAGATCCAGGGTAGAAGGGGATTAGGTGGAGGGAAGGGGATCAATCTAATCCCTCCTTGAATTATTTCTCTTATGGATAAATTTTTCTACCAGCCAAACAAAACCTAAGTGGGCCTGCGGGCCTGGTTTCTTAACGCTTCTCACCATCCACCGCGGCGCCGTTGAACCGCTGCATCGAGGGATACAAGTACACACCTTAGGCGGGCGACCAAACCCACTTATAAACTTACCAGGCCCGTTTGTCGCGGGGGCGTCCGTTCCATTTTCATCACACCGAGGCCCACAAACCACGGCCCGCAGCCGCAGGTGGAAACGAACAAACTTGCCCAAGCACCCGTGCTGTGCTGCAGGCAGCGGCAGCGCGGCACGCAGATTCCCGGCGCGCCAAACCGTGCGTCGACGCCGAGTCCAGCACGCGCGGATCCGTTTGCGGACCTGCTTGCGCGGCTGCACCTGACCCGGGGCCCCGAACTTTCGCGCGCTGACGGCCTCGTGCGAGGCTACTGACATCTGCGCGGCCGGCCTGCGCACTAGGCGGAGGGCCCGAGGCCCCCGAGCGTGTCCTTGCGCCTATGCATGCGTACACTTGACTTTTCGATGAGGCAACACTAGCCGTATCATATGGAGATCTCAGGGGAAACTATCAAGCATAGATACCTAACGGCATCCTCCGTAGTGGTAACAGCATGCATGTGCTTCTATTGTCCAAGCACTGACATCGTGTTGGGCTTCATGACTTGCACTCAAATCACTATTACAATGTCTAGGATTACAACTTATTTCTTGTGAGCAGTACACATTAGCTAGGCATCTTAAAATCCAAAGATCATGAGATGAACATGCGTGCAAAGAATCTTCCTCAATCAATTAACACGCGTTCACCCAGACAATATGTCTGTTATTAACGTGTGCAGGTCAAAACACAGAAGGGGTTGTCTTAAGCATAAGTGACATTTTTATTCATCGGATCAACATTCAATCACACGTCAATATGATTCCAATTGGAAACTTATTCATATCAAACATCACAAAATGTTTCCTAGTTTTCTCCAACATCCACAAGCGCCAATGGCCATCGCACTCATTCCCGCCAAAAATGGCTGAGAGCAACATGAAAGAAACATCACACATACCCACCGTTGACCTGCCCGTTGATCCACTCGACGGCGTCGGTGCAGAGGAACCCGACCACCAGCGCGATGTCGCTGACCTCCCCGAGCCGCCCCGTCGGGTTGGTCTCTGCGTACCACCGCACCCTCTCCTCGCTCTTCCCGGCGAGGAACAATTCCGTCGCCGTGGCCCCCGGCGCGAGTGCGCGACACAGTTGGCCGTGACGCGCGTGCCCTTGAGCTCCTTGGCCATCGTCCGCACCATCGCTTCAACCGCCGCCCTGGAAGCAGTGTACGCGGCGTGCTCCGTGACTCCGTCGGCAGGGACGCCACCGCCGTCGACGACACGGTGACAATACCGATACGGCCCCCGCCGCCGAGGTGCAGGTGGTTTTTCGGCCTCCCGGAGGCACAGGAACGTGCCGCGCTCGTTCACTGCAAGTGTGCGGTCGAAGTCCTCGGTTGCCGCGTCCGTCAGGGTGGGGTACTGGTCCTCCCTCGGACACGTTGCCGAGGACGAGGCTGACGCCGAGGGAGGAGGAGGACAGGTGAGCTACAAGAACTAATCTTTGAATAATTCAGAATTTGCCACATTGAATAGATGTGTTTTATGATTTGTTTTCCTATGTGTCTAGACACATGAGGGGTAAATTCTGAAATTCATCTATCTCATAATGACAAATTATGAAATCCCCAATCCTAGAATGGTAGTATCACAAGAACTTGAAATAATCAAGGTTAGATTAGCTTTGGATTGCTCATCCTATCTAAACTAATTTTGAGGCTCACGTGCCTGGCTACATCATCAAACTAACTATAACTGTTCTATTGAGCACACAGTTTGCAGAACAATCGTCTGCATCTTTGGAACTTTATTGGTGTGATGTCAAATAAGCTGGTTTGTGGACATGCATGTGCGGGCTACAGACCAGCAATGTATGGACTATGGAGTACATATGCGCACACAGACAGTGAACATAATTTTGCTCTCTACTGTCGACGCACAACAAACAGCAGTAGCTTGCTCCTGCACTTCAGTAATTTACAGGGTTCAGTAATTTACAGTTGCTTTGATGGCGTCCAAGACCTGCGACAGATTTGTATCAGAGCCGCGTACCAAAGAATAGAAAGATCATTGATCATACCATTCATTACCTTGTTCTTTGTGGGCAAGTAAAATGGTTCATAAACAAGAGGAAAAGGGGTGTCGAGGCCGCAGACTCTTGCGACTGGCGCTTTGATCACATGAGCTTCGAGATAATGATATAACCGAGAATTGCTCTTTTGTGTTCCATTGTACTATTAAAGAAACTGGAATATTCAGTACCCTCTGGAAGCAGCGCTCGGCGATAGATGCAGCTATTTCAGCACCAAACCCTCCGGTGATTGGAGCGTCATGACTAAGCTGTCATAGTATTTAATACACAGATGACAGAGACGTTGAAATGAGAACAAGCATCAAGAACTAAAGAGCATTTTTAGTGTATTGAATCGACGTCGAATTAAAGTTATATCACGTAAATAAACTAGAAAATAAACTTATTTTTCTCTAATGTATTGAACCGATTCCTACTAATAACTGGGATCCACGTTACATTAAAAAACCACAATAATAATATCCTCTCTCAAACACGCTCTCTTCTATGTAGTTGTTTAATGTTCATATGAGTTGTTTAATGTTTTGAATCGATTCATGCTTTTTTACGTGGAATCGATTCAAAGCATTAAAACGTGTTATATATATATATATATATATATATATATATATATATATATATATATATATATATATATATATATATATATATATATATATATATATATATTTATAGTCTGACCACTTTAGGGGTGCGTGAGGAGGATGAGGCAGTGCACGGGCAACCTCTCATCAGTCTGCAAGTTCAAGAAATGCAATTTGCAAGGAGGCGTGAACATACAATTACGGATGTTGTCGATGGGTAAATGGACTTGACATCAAGGAATGGTTGGTTCTCGATACATGAAGCCACTTCCATCGGCAACCAACCATTCCTTGATGTCAAGTCCAATTACCTATCGTCGATATCTAGGTAATTGTATGTCCACGCGCTCTCCTTGCAGCCGTACTTCTTGAACTTGCAGGCTCAATGAGAGGTTGCCCGTGCCAGCTGTCTCATCCTCCTCACGACCCCCCCCTGGGAAAGTGGCTGGGGACTACAAGGGACGCAAGAGAGGAGAACTTGACCAACATGAACACGGTTACAAATTAGCCCATCTGAACCACATTGATCCCATGTAAGCCAACCAAGCACAAAGAACCGACATCAATAACCCTCAGTATCCATCAGAGAGCATTAACCAAACCCACCATTTTGCTCCATTCATTTTTGTCAATCTGAACCCATAACATGAACTAAGCAAGATGCACAGAATGCACATACACCAATAGCCCTCAGTTTACATCACAGAGCAAGGTGACTATTAATATGAACTAATTATCAATTCAATTTCAGTATAAGACTATTGACATCATTACATCACAGAGCAAGGGGAATATTAATATGAACTAATTATCAATTCAATTTCAGCATAAGACTATTAACATCATTGAGCAGTTCAACAGTAAGACAACAAGACCAAGGGTGTCCAAACCCACCACACCAGTAGTAGCCCTCGGCATCCATCGCAGAGCACTAGCCATTTTCATCATAGAGCAAGGGGGTAGAGACAGAGAGGGAGTAAGGTAGGGTTATACCTCAGTACAGTGCAACCACGGCGGCGACTCCACCACCAGCACAACCCTCATCCATCTCCTTTACCTTGCATAAATCACACAAACATCAGGACACAATTTAAGGCTCAAGTATAAAAATCATACTCAACAAAAGACATTGAGCTAATAGAGAGGAGAATAGAGGGAGGATGGGGAAAGCAAAGCCAGGGGGGCCAGAGCCCGAGCGCAGGAGGTCGAGTAGGCGCAGGCCACGCTGGAGAACCAAGCCATGGACGCGTGCAGGCAGTAGGTGCAGGTGGCGGTGCAGTGGATTGGGTGGCGGCGTCATCGTAGTTGTGGCATGACCCTGACACTGCATAAGACACTCCTATCGTACGAGTGTCTTGTGCAGTGCAAAGTGGTGTCACAACGGCGACCGGAAGAAGGGCGGCGACGGCGACGGGGTTGGGCGGCGGCGTCAAGGTGGTGAGGGGAACAAACGAGAGTAAGTGCACTGGGGAGAGACGAGTTAGGGCGGACGCAAACCCTAGTGGCCGGGCTCCTACTAATAAAGAGACTTATCACGGATGGTTCTATTATGGAACCGTCAGTGATAGTCAATCACAGAATGGAACCGTCTGTGATATGTCCCAAATCACAGATATTTCCATTATGGAACCGTCCGTGATATAGTCGTTCTCAAGTATATTATCATGTATATAGACCTACATGACATGAAGAAATTACATGTTTATATGTCAATTTTGTCATTTAAATACTACTGAAAATTTGCTTTACATACATACATACATACATACATACATACATATATATATATACATACATATATATACATATATATATATATATATATATATATATATGTATGTATGTATATATATATGTATGTATGTGTGTGTATGTATGTATGTATGTGTGTGTGTGTATGTATGTATGTGTGTGTGTGTGTGTATATGTATATATATATACATATACATATATATATATATATATATATACATATACATATATATATATATACACACTAGTCAAGTGCCCGTACGTTGTAACGGAAACTCATCATTTACATCAAAAAGTTATGTACCAAACTTTTTTACTAACTGGAACTTAAAATTATCTCTAATTTCACAATGAGAAGGCCCTCACATTGCAAAGTATTTTGTAAAGTTTTAGCAAGTAGTAAAGATAAATAAGTTGGATACTTGCCAGCAGATTTTGGAGCTTAATATCAAGATGGCACACACCAACAATGCGATGGAGGTAAGCAAGGGCACAACAAATCTATGGAAAGAAGCAATAAACGTTTAATTACACATACTCAAGCACACGCAGACCTGGTATGTATACTACACTACAGATCTATGGAAACAATTCACTGAAGTGAGCTGGAATAACACTGCAGACCTGGTATGTCTACAATTGAACGTGTATGATGAGCACACGCTGGTTCATCCGATTATAGTATTTTGCAACACGATAAACTGTTTCAGAGACATACACTACTACAAAACAGGCTATAGTAGACGCCCCATCACTGAGCGGTTCCTTTGGAACCGTCGCGTGTTGGGTCGTCCCAACATGTAAATTTGGCGGAACAACTATCACAGGCGGTATTTTTTAGAACCGTGCGTGATAGTCGCTATCCTGAGCGGTTGAGAAATAGAACCGTCGTGAATTATCCTGACGGTTCTATTCACAAACCGTGCGTGATAATCTCTAATCACGAGCGGTTTTACGTTACAACCGCGTCGTAGTATCCGAGCGGTTCTTGTTTAGAACCGCTCGTGATCCTGAAGTTATCCTGAGCGGTTCTTATTTAGAACCGTGCGCGATATTTAGTTATCACTGAGCGGTTCTTATTAAGAACGATGCGCGAGATCCTCGCCACGCTGCGTCAGTGTCCACCGCCGCGATGGGACTTTACCTCTCCGCCATCGCCGCGATGGAGCAACCCGGCCGGCCCCCTGCCGCTGGCTCCAGATCAACATACCTCCACACTTCAGTACCGATGGGATGAGGATCTAGCTCTTACTATGGGCAAATAGATATTGTAACTTCTCCTCCAAACTTTTTTTAAAATTTTGGAATTTTCATATATATATAGCCAAACAACGTGCGTGGCCAGTAGCTTACAAAAAGATTAAAAAACTAGAAACCTATCTAGTGGTGGAGGTAGGCTGCTATCTCCGTCTTCAACACTTCGTAGGCGGCGGCGTCTTGGGCGGACGGTTTAAGATCGAACGAATCCTGAAATACGTCCACCCGCTGACGCGCTCGTTCGAGTGTGTCCCGAAGACCCTCGAATTTGTTGAACCAAGTTGAAGAGAGCCCATAGGCTCTCTTCTCTTGCTTGAGGGTCTCGGCCTGGTCGACTCGACTTCTTTGCCTCGATTATGATCCAAGTGACGACAAGCCTCCACGGAGGCGTGCAACCGTTTTGGAGGACCACGTCGGCGACACGGTAAACTTCGCCGAAAGTGGGAGATCACCGGAAGACACGGCGGAGGAGAATGTCAAGACAGCGGAAGGTGGCCGTCACCCGCTCCGGCAAATTCTCGGACAGAGGAGTGAAGACATTGTTGAAATAGTGTTCTTCCGCAGCACAACTCAACGTATAGCGAGAGAGGTGCGGCGTCTGGTCAAGATGTCTGTAAGAGGAGGCTGACCATTTACATTTTTGTGGAGAAAGGGATCAAGGAGGTTGTGTGAAATACATTGTAGAAGGGACACATCTATATATAGAACAATTTCTAAAGCCGGAATGGGAGGCGAAGAGATATTTGGGGAGTCAGAGCGGCGTTGGAACATGAAGAGATGAAGCCGCTACCGTGTGATCGTGAGGCGAAGAGGCACGCGAAAAAAATGAGAGTTATCACTGAGCGGTTCCGTTGTATATCCGTCTGTGAAAAGGAATCCTGAGCGGTTCTATTTAAAAACCGTCTATGATACGTTCATATCACAGACGGTTGTAGTTAAAAACCGTCTGTGATTATCACAGACGGTTCTTTTATAGAACCGTCTGTGATATACTTTTTATAAGGCGGAAACGCTAGGGTTTTGCTCTCACTTGTCACTTCCTCTCCGCGCCCTTAGGCTCTCGTGCGCTCGTTCGCCTCCTCTTGGGTTTAGGGCTGCTTGGTAGTTTTCACCGCCGACCACGACCTCGGCCGCCGCCCCAACCTCGGCGCCCCGACCTCGGTGCCGCCGCCCCGACCTCGGCGCCTTGACCTCGGTGCCGCCGCCCGACCACGGCGCCCGTTCACCTCCTGGCAGTAAGCCCCGCGTCGCCGCCTCCGACCTCGGCGCCGCCGTCCTCCTCCCGTGTGGGCCTCCTCCTCTGCCAGGCCTTCTCCCCCGCCGTCCTCCTCTCTCTGCCGGCCTTCTCCCCGCCGTCCTCCTCCCGTGTCGGCCTCCTCCTTGCACCGTGAGTTCTTGTGCGGCATCCTCTCTGTGAGTATTGCTCCTCTGTGGCGATTCGGCTTTGTTGATCGATGGGCTTTGTTGACATGCTCTGTGATGAACTATGTCTTATCTTGAGATTGAATGTGACAGTTAGTTCATACTTGAGCTCTATTGTATTACTTACTCTGTCAATATGATCTACCGTTAATTGGTTACTTTCGGTTGAGCTCATCGTTACATTGCAAATTGATCGGTGGGCTTTGTTGACATGCTCTGTGATGAACTACATCTTATACCGAGATTGAATGTGATAGTTAGTTCATACTTGAGCTCTATTGTATTACTTGCTACTATCAATATGATGTCTTGTTAATTGGTTACTTCGGTTGAAAGCTAGTTATTACGATTCTTTATGTTGATTCATTGAGAGTATTCAGGTTTTAGTTGGTAATCTAATGACTAGTTTGTGATTCTTCTAGTAGTCTGTATGAGCTCATTCAACTTTTCATTTGCCATCTTGATCTCTGTAGTCAACCTCTGTTTGATGGAAGTTTAATCTGTTTTAGATTACAGATTGAGATCGTTTGACGATTAAGCAAAGTATTGTTTAGAGCTCATAGTTTGAATTTATATTATCATATTCATTTAATGAAGAGTATAGACAATAGGATTGAGATGGCAAAGACTTGTTCTTTAGCTACTCTCCTTACGAGAGCACATAATATCATGAATCAATATGTTGGAATAGTGTACGTACCTTTGTTAATCTCTAGACCTTTTATTGGTGAGCATTTCCTTAAATCGATCATTTTACTTGATTCTAGTTCTATGTCTTCATTAAAGGCTAGTCTTACGTACATGAAGCATTAAACCTTTGCTTAGCATTTTATTCGTCAATCGACACACTTGAGTGTACCTTTGCTTCGTGCCAATCCTCCACGGCACAAAGCAAATGGTACACTCCAAAGATGTCGAGCTCGATGAAGTAGGCTCGGGCAAGATTTGTATCACTAGTTTCTATCTATACAAAGATCATAAGAGAGGTGGTGGATTAAGGAGTGTTAGAATAGAAGTTGGTGGATTAAGGAGTGTTAGGAATGTTAGTAGTCTGTATGAGCTCATTCAACTTTTCATTTGCCATCTTGATCTCTATAGTCAACCTCGTACTTCTTCCCGAGATTAATTGTTTCATATTTATGCTGGAATTATTTATGATTATTTGCTATGTCTATTTTACTTGATTCTATTTTGTTTCTATGTCTTCATTAAAGGCTAGTCTTACGCACATGATGCATTAAACCTTTGCTTCGTTGATTAAGGAGTGTTAGGAGTGTTAGAATAGGAGCAGGAGGCGGCGAGCCCTCTGAGATTAAACCTTTGCTTAGCATTTCCTTAAATCGATCTGACACACTTGAGTGTACCTTTGTTTTATGCTAGTCCTCCACGGCATAAAACAAATGGCACACTCAAAGGTGTCGAGTCGATGAAGAATATAGACAATAAGATTGAGATGGCAAAGACTTGTTCTTTAGCTACTCTCCTTCCGAGAGCACATAATAGGAGCAGGAGGCGGCGAGCCCTGAGGATTAAACCTTTGCTTAGCATTTCCTTCCGTCGATCTGACACACTTGAGTGTACCTTTACTTCTTGCCAATCCTCCAAGGCAAGAAGCATATGGTACACTCCAAAGGTGTCGTGGTCGATGAAATATAGACAATAGGATTGAGATGGCAAAGACTTGTTCTTTAGCTACTCTCCTTACGAGAGCACATAATAGGAGGCAGGAGGCGGCGAGCCCTACAGATTAAACCTTTGCTTAGCATTTGATAGGAGCGGGTCCCGATCTTCCAACAGTTCGGATATGTTCGATTTGGTGGAGCGCGACACAAAATCGATTCGACTTCCGAACAACACGTTCGAACCCGCAATCGCAGCACCACGTCTCCTCGGGTTATCAACCGTGCGCTGCCGGTTGACCTCGCCAAGAAGGCTAATCCTCGCTGCGAATCGAAGAACACAAGCAAGAACAAGGAAGAACACAGCGGAATTGCAGATGTATTGTTTTAGCACTTTTCGAAAGTTGGGGTCTCACAAACCGATGAGCGGCGACACTGTTCAAGACAGAATTAATCTAAGCAAAACCCAACCCTAATGGTGGGGGTGGCGGCTGGATATAAAGGATTGAGGGCGTGCAAAACCCTGGGCGCGCGCCTAATGGGCTCCAACACGATACAAAGCGAGCGGCCCAAAAGGCGGTGGCGTAGCACCCGATAGATTCTGAATGCCCACTTGTTTCGACGATTCCCGTTGACTCGAAGGAATTTTGACATGGGACTAGAGCCATTGGAAAGGTCGTCTTCTCAGCTTTCCATACATATGTGGAACATCAAAACGGAGCCGGATGCGATCTGGGCGTCCGTTTTAGTCTTGACCTGGTCCTGGACTCCGAATTGGATTCGAAGTCGGCTTGAGTTGGGACTCCAACATGATTCGACCGCCCTCGCTGGACTTGTGCGCCTCGTAGCCCTTCTCCAAGTACTTCTAGGTCCTCTCCAAGGTTCCTAATCATAATTAAATCATTAGGTAGCAATCGATTCTCAAATGAACAAAAAAAGTAGTTAGGAGCGAGCTCACTGTAAATTCAATTGTCGGTATGAGCTCTAGTGATTGGTCCTTGAATGTCAAGTGGAGGATTGTTGTGTGTATCCGAAGAAGTGATGTCCTCATCATCCTCCCCTCTTGAAGCGGAGTTGTCCTCAACTCGGCCTCATCTTCTTCTCCCAAGTATGGCTTCAAATCTGAAATGTTAAAGGTGGGACTAACCCCAAACTCGGGAGGCAACTCAAGTTTATATGCATTATCATTTATCTTCTCAACTATCTTAAAAGGACCAGCAGCTCTAGGCATCAATTTTGACTTTCTTAACTCAGAAATCTATCCTTTCTCAAGTGCAACCAAACAAAATCACCTGTTCAAGTTTAACTTCCTTTCTACCTTTACTACGGTAATCCTGTATTTTTCATTCATCTTTTCAATGTTTGCCTTAGTAGTCTCATGCATTTTGACAATAAAATCAGCACGCTCCTTAGCATCATTATGAACTCTCTCACTAGTAGGCAAAGGTAAAATGTCAAGAGGGGCACGGGATTGAATCCATATACTACGAAAAGGACTTACCTTGGTGGTGGAGTGTGCGCTCGATTATATGCGAACTCAACATGCGGCAAACACTCTTCCCACAACTTCAAATTATTAGTCAAGACAGCTCTCGGCATAGTAGACAATGTGCGGTTTACCACCTCGGTTTGGCCATCGGTTTGTGGGTGACGGGTTGTGAGAACAACAACTTTGTACCCAACTTGTTCCATAGAGTACGCCAAAAGTGACTCAAGAACTTGGCATCACGATCTGAAACAATAGTAGAAGGCATACCATGCAAGCGAACTATCTCTTTGAAAAAGATGTCGACAATATGAGTGGCATCATCGGTTTTATGACATGGTATAAAATGAGCCATCTTAGAAAAGCGATCCACAACAACAAAAATGCTATCCCTCCCTCTTAGTCTGGGTAATCCTAAAACAAAGTCCATAGAAATATCGCTTACGGAATAGAAGG
This sequence comes from Phyllostachys edulis, assembly GCA_036346405.1. Lineage (NCBI taxonomy): Eukaryota > Viridiplantae > Streptophyta > Magnoliopsida > Poales > Poaceae > Phyllostachys > Phyllostachys edulis. The sequence goes on from CM070557.1 coordinate 29,322,976, forward strand.
AGCAGGAAGAGGCATATACAAACCATGTGGATTCAAGCGAGACTTAGCTTTTTGACATGTAGTGCTGCGAGCCACAAACCGCTCAACATCTCGCCTCATCTTTGGCCAAAAGAAGTGTGTGGCGAGCGTCCTCCGTCTTCTTAGCACCAAAATGTCCCATCAAACCGCCTCCATCGCCTCTGCAACAACAAAAGGCGAACGGATCCAAGCTGGAATGCATAGGCGGTTAGCTCTAAACAAGAACCCATCATTGATCACGAATTTATTCCATGCTTGTCCCTCTTTACAATGCAACAACACATCCTTAAAATCAGCATCTAAAGCATATTGTCCTTTAATGGTTTGAAGACCAAAAATGTGACAATCAAGTTGAGACAACATGGTATAGCGTCGAGACAAAGCATCAGCAATCACATTATCCTTCCCTTTCTTGTGTTTAATGACATAAGGAAAAGATTCAATAAATTCAACCCACTTAGCATGTCTACGATTCAAATTGGTTTGACTACGAATATGCTTAAGTGATTCATGATCGAATGAATGACAAATTCTTTAGGCCATAAATAGTGTTGCCCGTCTCTAAAGAACGAACAAGAGCATACAATTATTTATCATCGTGGAATAATTAAAGCAGGACCATTCAATTTTTCACTAAAGTAGGCAGCAGGTTTGCCTTCTTGCATCAAAACACCACCAATACCAATTCGTGGCATCACATTCCGGCTCAAAAGTCTTACCAAAATCCGAAAGTTGGAGCAATGGTGAGTGTGTAAGCTTGTCCTTCAAAAGATTAAAGGACTCCTCTTGTGATGGCCCCAATGAAACACGACTCCTTCTTTGTCAACTCAATCGTGATTATGCAATGGTGCTGAATTCCTTGACAAAGCGGCGATAAAACCTGCAAGGCCAAGAAAACTCAAGACTTGGGAGACCGTGGTGGCGTGGGCCAACTCCATATCGCCTCCACCTTGGCTCTATCAACCTCAATTCCTGTGGAGTCACAACATAGCCAAGAAAAGAGACTCGATCCGTGCAAAAGGTGCACTTCTCAAGGTTACCAAACAAGCGTGCATCTCTCAAAGCATTAAAAACAGCACGTAAGTGATTCAAATGTTCATCCATGGACTTGCTATAAATCAAGATATCATCAAAGTAGCGACCACAAATTTGGCAATGAAAGGGCGTAAAACCTCGTTCATTAATCTCATGAAAGTGCTAGGTGCATTAGTTAAACCAAAAGGCATGACTAACCACTCATACAAGCGAACTTAGTTTTAAAAGCGGTTTTCCATTCATCGCCAAGTTTCATTCTTATTTGGTGGTATCCACTCATAAGTCAATCTTTGTGAAAATTATAGCACCACACAACTCATCAAGCATGTCGTCTAACACAGGAATAGGATGGCGATACCTTATAATAATGTTGTTAATGGCTCTACAATCTACACACATCGCCAAGAACCATCTTTTTGGGTACCAAAAGAATAGGAACAACACAAGGACTAAGGCTCTCACGTGCGTACCCACGGTCCAAAAGTTCTTGGACTTGTCGCTGAATCTCCTTAGTCTCTTGGGATTGGTCTGTCGCCTTGCGGTTTGGCAAACTCGCTCGAGGATCAAGTCAATCTGGTGCTCAATCCCTCGAATGGGTGGAAGTCTGGAGGTATCTCATCGGGAAAACATCTCTAAAATCCGCAAAAGGTGAGTGGCGAGGAGGCAGGCAAAGTGCAAGGCATATTATCAAGAGAAAATAAAGCATCTTTGCACACAAGAGCATAGCATGTATCATTAATATCATCAATTTCAGCAAGGTCTGATTTTGTGGCAAGCATAATGAGAATGTTTTGCAGATTTATCATCTTAGTTGGATCATTAGCGTGCCGCTTCGCTCCCTATCGGCCTCTATAATCTCATTTGGGGTCAAAAGCGGTAAAGTAACTTTTCTTCCCTTATGCATAAAAGTGTATTTGTTACTACTACCATGGTGTAAAGCATCATTATCAAATTCCCAAGGGCGACCCAATAAAGAGAGCATGCTTGCATGGGAACCACATCACAATCAACATGATCGGCATAACCACCAATGGAAAAATGGACTCTGCATGTTTGTGTTACCTTAGCTTTTCGAGTCATTTAACCCTTGAATATGGTATGGATGTGGATGCGATCGGCGTGGTCAAGCCAAGCTTCTTGACCAAATCAGAACTCACCAAGTTGTTGCGGCTTCCTCCATCAATGATGACACGTGCGCGCCGGTTCTTGATTGCAAAGAAGGTCTGAAACAAATTTTGGCGTTGAAGCTTATCGGGTTGTTGTACCTGTGTGCTGAGGACTCGCTGCACAATGATGCTCCGTAGCGTTGAAACAAAAGTTGACGGCTAGGGTTTGTATGAGACGTAGCGGAAGCAAGACAACCCGAAATAAAACACGATCTAAACCAGCAATAAGACTCGACTAAGGACACAAACTCAACACTACGGACTCTGAAATCAAATTGTGCAAAAGGCTAAATGAGATCTTGGACAGGGAACAACCTATGACTACAATTTTTTTGTAGGGCTTTTTCTTGGACTCTAGGATGAAACCGAAGACAATCAAGGGTAGGGTGGCTTCGAACTGAAGGGACACTGAAGCTCGATACCACTTGATAGGAGCGGGTCCCGATCTTCCAACAGAGTTCTGGATATGTTCGATTTGGTGGAGGCGCGACACAAAATCGATTCGACTTCGAACAACACGTTCGAACCCGCAATCGCAGCACCACGTCTCCTCGGGTTATCAACCCGTCGCTGCCCGTTGACCTCGCCAAGAAGGCTAATCCTCGCCTGCGAATCGAAGAACACAAGCAAGAACAAGGAAGAACACAGCGGAATTGCAGATGTATTGTTTTAGCTTTTCGAAAGTTGGGGTCTCACAAACCGATGAAGCGGCGACACTGTTCAAGACAGAATTAATCTAAGCAAAACCCAACCCTAATGGTGGGGGTGGCGGCTGGATATAAAGGATTGAGGGCGTGCAAAACCCTGGGCCGCGCCCTAATGGGCTCCAACACGATACAAAGCGAGCGGCCCAAAAGGCGGTGGCGCAGCACCCTGACAGATTCTGAATGCCCACTTGTTTCGACGATTCCCATTGACTCGAAGGAATTTTGACATGGGACCAGAGCCATTGGAAAGGTCGTCTTCTCAGCTTTCCATACATATGTGGAACATCAAAACGGAGCCCGGATGCGATCTGGGCGTCCGTTTTAGTCTTGACCTGGTCCTGGACTCCGAATTGGATTCGAAGTCGGCTTGAGTTGGGACTCCAACATGATTCGACCGCCCTCGCTGGACTTGTGCGCCTCGTAGCCCTTCTCCAAGTACTTCTAGGTCCTCTCCAAGGTTCCTAATCATAATTAAATCATTAGGTAGCAATCGATTCTCAAATGAACAAAAAAGTAGTTAGGAGCAGCTCACTGTAAATTCAATTGTCGTAGGCGAGCTCTAGTGATTGGTCCTTGAATGTCAAGTGGAGGATTGTTGTGTGTATCCGAAGAAGTGATGTCCTCATCAGCATTTCCTTCGTCGATCCTGACACACTTGAGTGTACCTTTGTTTCATGCCAGTCCTCCACGGCATGAAACAAATGCACACTCAAAGTGTGTCGACCTCGATGAAGTAGGCTTCCTTAGAGAAGCTAGTGGATTAAGGAATGTTAGTACTCTGTATGAGCTCATTCAACTTTTCATTTGCCATCTTGATCTCTATAGTCAACCTCTGTACTTCTTCACGAGATTAATTGTTTCATATTTATGCTGGAATTATTTATGATTATTTGCTAATATTGCACATGTTGAGCATATTATTAAGTTTCAATGTATATGTTAATTTGGGACACTTGCAATCCATTTTATTGCATATGTAACTTATATAGATAGCAAGTAAGCGAGATAGCAGAGACATCGTCTTCATGCCAAATCACCGACGCCCTTGAGATGGAAGAAGGCGCCAAGACGAGGCCGCCGTCACCGTCGGCGATAATGAATGACAGGCGAGATGGCGAGGACAATCGAAAATGCCTACTGACGTGTGGTCATCACGGAGGTCGGTGACTTTGGGGTCCCTCTGAGTCCCAAGAGATCGTGGCGAGATTCCGGACCATCTGCGGGATACTTGCAGGAGGCGGGTCCTCATCACCACACCAGCGTGGAAGGACTGACGAAAAGAAGCGAAAAGCGGCTGTGGGCCAGAACTTTCGAGAGAAGTTCACTATTCGAAGCACATGTGGCACGCGTGCGACGGACGGCGATGCTCACGATGGGTAAATCGTGGAGGACCTTCAAGAGCATTCTTGTCACGAAATGCGTGAACACGGGTCAAAGCGCCCTTAGCGCGATACAAATTCTTGGCGGGAAGCATGGGACACCTTTGTGGCTATGAAAGCAGCGGCGAATTTAAGGAGCAAAGTCGGCGCACAAAGCTCTCGGACGAAACACTCACCAAGACAGACTCGGCACGGCTGGTATGCAGCGGGTAAATCTGAGAATGGGCGGCGGAAGGAGAACCCGTTTCGATGTCACAGACCAGCGTTCCCTAAAATTTGGTTAAGCGAGGCACAAGTCTCGTCTTGGCGACATCTCCTTCACAAACCCGGCGAGACCGGAAGTGTCCCAGCGTGTGGTAAATATGTCGAACTACTAAGTTGTTAATAAGTCCATCACTTCATAGTGCCTATAATAACATGATGACCTCTTGCGGCGTGACTTGTTGCCCAAGCTTCCCAAGGCTCCTTCCATGCGAGCAGGGAGAATGATATACTATCTCGGCCTTGGGAAACAAGGAGCACCGGAGTCGCCGCGAGGCTTTGGGGTTAACGTGCCTTGGAGTCATGGATTCGCGGACGACTCTGCACGTATAGGACTAGGAAGAGATCCAAGGCGAAACACGACAACCGGTTAGTGCAGATGATTACTAACCAATTTCAAGTAGAGATGGCGGCATTGCGAGTCAAATGGATATACTCATGAGCGTGATGCATAAGCCGCCCGCTAATCGGGAGGCGGTCCTCCTCGGCGTCGGAATGGCGTCGCATCATCATAATTGTGAACATGGCGACGTCCGATTACCGATAGAGCGACATCAAGGTAGCGTACATCTATGGGTGCACCAAAGATAGACCTATAGGGCGCCTTAGCTAATTGCGTATCATTTTGTAGGAGCCGGCATACTGTAAGCTCCAAGTGAGGATGGATGGGTCCCTTTGTATTGAGGCTGCGAGGATGGTGTATCCATACGAGGAAAGGCGGTCTGACCTGATGCCGGTGGCGCCTGATTACGCCGAGGTCAGTGGATATGGTACATGTCAATTTCCGAGCCGCCCCGGCGAAGATTTGCCGAACGAAGAGATCACAACACTAGGGGATGCCGTCCTCTCTTTTATCCGATGGCCCAAGAAGGACATCATACTGGACCCAGCGATCTTGCGATCTGGACACGACCATTCCTCTCCAGCGGGACCCTCGATGACTCCACCTCATGTTTAGCCTCATAAGGCCACCTCTTGATTCCGTGGAGAAGGCGCCAAAGGAACGACAAAAGCGTGCCGCGTATCCGTTCGAGTCATCTCACAAGAAGCAGCGCCAATCGCTAAGGCCAAATCGAAATCCACAAGCGTTAAAGGCGCCTCCCAAGTCCGGAAGTCCGCGATGCAGGAACTACATCATCGGAAAACCATTGTGCTCCGATGCGATGATGTCTGCATTTGGATATGCTTATCGGGCTTTGCATGCACGGTATGGCGAACCCAAAAGAAGGGGTGCGATCTTTGGAATCACCGTCGATATGAGGATAAGCATTTCTTCAGCGAGGCGAGGTATTGCCGTCGTGAGCTTCAATGACTTATTTCAACTATTCAACCTCGTTGGCCTCGGCGTCTCGCTTCTACGATGTTGGACCTTTGTAAGTCGCGTACAATCAAGTTCTACATTCATGTAATACCAATAAATATCACAACTCATTGCTTATGTATAGATACATCTTTGAAAAATATCCGAGAATGGAAAGAACGATTGGGTTTCCTCGACCCACATGTGGTATCGTTGCAAACCATCCAACAAGACTCCTCCTTCGTCGAGAAATACATAACGAGGTCATTGCTTCGTCAGACGAACATGAAGTACATAGTGGTGCCCTACAACCGAGGGTAAGTGTCACTACTTGCTATACAAATTTCATTTGTACTTTATCTGTGACACGAACTTAGGTTTAATGACTATAGCGACATACATGAGTAGGTACCCTTTGGATCCTTTTAGTTATTATACCCAAGAGGAACCTGTGATATACCTTGATTCCCTAAACCGCAACAAGCACGACTTGACACTCTAAGAGGAATACTCGAGAGGTATGCTCATTTCCTCCTTACATAACTCTATTGTAGTCTTCATTCATTTGAAATGGCCGAGGATAACCTTTTGAATCATGTAGGTCGTTCATCAATTATGTTGCCAACAAAGGAATATACAATGGAAAAAGCGTAACTAACACACAGGATGGATTTTTGATGCACGCTACAACACTATAATCCTATATCATACTTCATAATAGCAGCGTCTCGAATCGACTATACCTATATATGTAATTCTATTTTTGCGATTGCCTTGACAAAAAGATGATGAGTTATGTGCAATCTCGTGCGCTATCATATCGACTAATCCTTCTGACTAGGAAGAAGGATCACGAGGTTTGTCAATCTCGAAATAATTATTTCCTAATTATAAATTTAAATATATATATCTTACCACTTTACTCTTGCTAGTGGCGGGCCTTGAATTTACAATGTGATTCACTCGTTGCGGAAGAGATCAAGGACATTCGAGGAAGCTCTGCGCCTTTATCAACACGAAATCATTAGCGACAACGGAGAGTTTCACTCTGTCGCCAACCCGAGCATCACCCCACTAAAACCTCTCAAGCGCAAACAATTGTAATCTAGTTGTAACTATAGCGACAATACTTGAACAAATCACGGATCTTTTGTAATTTATTTTGAGTAATGATCACTTTGAGTTGTCATGGCTCCTTGAATCTGTTTTGTGAATGCTTGAATCTGTTTATGTGAATGCTTGTTTTCGAGAGGGCATGGCTAGCAATTCACGAGGCTAGCGAGAAAACACCAAATTGTGGGCGAAGTGCGAGCTATCACAGAGCGGTTTTACGTTAAAACCGTGCAGTGAAGTCAATATCCTGAGCGGTTTGAGCGAAAACCGTGCGTGATAGGAGAAATATCACGAGCGGTTCTAAATAAAACCGTGCGTGATAGGAAAATATCCGAGCGGTTCTACAAAAAGCCGTGCGTGATATTGAAAATCCTGAGCGGTTTTTATTTAGAACCGTGCGTGATATTCTCTATCACGAGCGGTTTTATTTAGAACCGTCGTGATATTCTCTATCACGAGCGGTTTTACTGTTCAAACCGTGCGTGATACTGACTTCCGCGAGCGGTTTTTAATAAAGCATGCGTGATATTCGTATCCTGAGCGGTTTTGTACCGTCTGTGATAATATCTGTTATCACAGACCAACAAACATAGGCGGTTGGAAGCAAATGCGTGATAACGATTCGAACCGTCTGTGATGTCGGTTCCTGTAGTAGTGATACTCAAGCACAAGATTGAGATAAACTTCACCCTTCTCGGTTGTTGAAAAGAAATGCTACTTTAGCTGAACTAAATTTGGATGCTCAAGTAATTACATTGTTTGTAGCTCTCTGTTCTTGTATCTCTTTTCTTGTAGCACCTTAGTGATGGCAACAGTCCCTCCTGTTTCCAAACACTTGGCCTTTGTAAAATAAGATGTTCTTTAAATGTGAATTTACAGTCCAACATTGTGTTATGTACTTATGGAAAATTATGATAAAATGCATGAAAATTAGGGTCATATACTTGAAAAACTACTCCAAATGAACCAGTACCAACTACTCTCTTTGCCATATAGGAGACCTTCTGTAAAATGGTTATCCAGTCATCAATATTCAACCATTGAGTTCCCAAGTGCTTGGCATTCAAATGGGTAAAGAAAACAGAAGAAATTATCAATGAATCCTGAGCAACTCGTACCAAAAAAACACAAGTTCGCGAAAGTATCAATGCAGCTAACGCCCTAACAGCCGAAAAATCTAACGTCACCTGCCATTGAGTCGTTCACTACTTCACATTACACAATAACAAATTAAGCTCAATAGGCCAAACAAAATTACCGGAAAAACAGATATATCAGACAAATCAATAGCCCAAATCCACCTCAAGGTTTCCATTCGCACCAAATACGGGCATTCACGGCCGTTTGAATCGAAGAGAAGATTTCCCCAATAAATTTCAGTATAATTATATTGTAAAAGATCTCCCTCATAAGTATTATATTAAAATATAAATGGAATGTAAAGTCATGCACACATTTGCAGTCATAAAGAATGATGTTTTTAAGGTAAACCAACAGCCGAGCGAAGTGATGTTTTTAAAGTAAACCAACAGTCGTAAGTATTATATTAAAATATAAATGGAATGTAAAGTCATGCACACATTTGCAGTCATAAAGAATGATGTTTTAATTTTAAGGTAAACCAACAGCCGAGCGGAATGATGTTTTTAAGGTAAACCAACAGCCGAATGTTGATCAATTTTGCCATCGTGAATATGGTCTCCCCTATATAAATACTAACAACCTTCCTCTGGTTCCACTTACGATTTTCAGTTCATGAATCATGGTTATACATCATTGAAAAAGAGCGATGCAACCAAACCTGATTATGGTAATATGAGATATCAGTCCAACTAATATGCAACATGGAGCAAAGAAATCTAGTTTCACTCTTCCTTCCAGCCTTGGAGGCAACTCTTTCAGTATGCGGACATCGTCTCCAGTGTATCCATAAAGTAGTCCACATCAAATATATTTTGGAACTCACTGTACTCACTGTAACAAAAGCACCACAATATTGAGGTTAAAACTATGGTAAGTGTAGAAAAAAGTCCACTTCAGCATCACTTTGCTTTATCATCTGAACAAAATGGAGACATAAACCAACAACATATGCATAATTAACTGCACACTTGTTTAGACTGGACATTAACAACATGACTCGATTGGTGCTAACAGCTTGGTGTGAACTAAATAAAGCATAATAGATCAGCCTATCAAGTTGGAAAACAACAGTGTACATCAACTACCAAAGATGCTCAATCTTCATAGTTTGGTACCATGTATTGTAAAGTTTAGGTATCATGTATTCCTCCGACATATCATCCCTTATCAAGAAAATTCTTTCCATATTGCAAAAAAAAAACATGTTCAGCTCATAGGCGAGAATCGGTGCTCTATCTTGATCCTATGAATGGAAGCAATTATTCAAAGCAGAACTATTGACCTTGAATTGCGGCATAAACGCCTTCATTTTTTCCTCTACGATGAGTAGTGACCATAACATATACTATGTAACTAAATATGTATAATTCAAGAACCTTGATTAGAAGTTCTAGGAGGGAAGAACTGTTAACTAATCTGTTGGTCTTGACATGGAAGAGCATACTACACCAAGCTTAGTACACTGAAGGACGTAAAAATGGACTAAATCAACTTACTCCCACTTGAACCCGAATTAAGCTTACTCTGGAATTCAAGCTAAAATCCCGCGGTGTATGATGCGTTCTTCAGTCTCATCTGTAGTGGAAACATCGATATGAGGCATCCACCATCACACTATAAATGATATAGGATATGCTTTGCTTATCATCAAAATGTGTTCCCCTTGTTTATTGTGGGAGCAAATAAAATCTTTGGAGCATACAGTAGAAGTTTATTGAAATCTAAACTACAGCTATATCACCAAACTTAGTAACCCATTGTATTAATTTATCTTATGACACTGAAACATGATTGTTTATAAATATGATCAACCATCAACTATCCGGACCAGACCATGTATATTCAGACACCAGGAAGAGAAAAAAAATCCTTAGCCACCTAATGTTGAAGAAAGCTCTTGTTGCTTAACATATACTTTTTTATACATGTAGGATGATATTTATCAACACCACATTATCAATATTAATAAAGGGCGCATGCACAAAATGGGAAATCTTAATTGAGTCATGGGGAACAAACATAAACCAGATACTCTAAGCACCTAAAAGGGTCAACCCAAAATCTCTCGAGTAGGCATAGAGGCTTAGATGCGCATTTAGCAAGCAATTAGGCACATAGAAAGGGAGCAAGAGCACCTCAAGCATAGGGAACCAGCCATGATGAACAACGAAGAGACCATGCCACAAGCGATCCAAGAGCAAACTCCAGGAAATGTAAAGAGACACAGCAAGATGACATCAAAACCATAAATTACGGGCCACACAAAGGAATTGAGGGTTAGGGGAGGCTAACCTGCATGTCGCCATCCACCAGGAGGAAGCTGAAGTAGCCTTTGTGGATGATAGGTGGGAGAGCCACCAAGTGACTGAGCCCTTGACAGTCTTCCCATAAAGGTTAGTCCTAGTTGTGGAATTGATAGCATTGCATAAAAGGATATACATAAAATTATTGAATCACTAAATCAGCGTGATCACGAAACACTTCTCTTCACGCAAGTGATCAATGCATAAGGGTCCGATGTCCCATTTAAGTTTGCATAATCAAATTCTTGACCAACAACTCGGTGAGCAGATACATCAAGTTACACAAATATTATGACAAGCAGTAGGGGCACAACAAAATCGAGGCAAAAGGTTGATCCTTGGTCACCTTCACCACATCGCCGAGGGCCACTCGTGCCTCCTTGTCTTCGCGCAATCCACACACAACTAACGAAGCGATCACAACATTAGAACCCGTGATCACCACACCATATCGCCCCAAACTTCCCAAACCAAAGCAGCCGTTACCTTATCAGCGCCGTCGAGCTCCCGCATGAGGAGGAGGTCGGCGATGAGGTCGTTCAGATCTGCAGGCTTCGATCCATTGGAGGAGAAGGATGGGGCGGGTCAGTCTTGCCGTGGCCGGCAGTGGTGATCTCGCGTCGAAGCGAAGAGCTAACCCGCCGGCACCGGTCCAAGCCCTGGGCTCACTCAGCCCTCCTTGCTTTCCATCACCATCGCCGCCACTGTTCAGGTGGTGCACGCGCACCACCTGAATCTGGGCGCCCACGGGTGGAAGAAGTGGAGGAGGAGAGGACGGATTGAGACGAGGAGAGGCGGCGTGGACGGAGAGGGTCCGGCGGAGGTGGGGTGGAGACGCGGGAGCACGTCCAGGAGGAGCCTGATGCAGAGCCACGGCGACCCCATCAGCGTGGTATTACCTCGCCAGTTCGGTTAACGGAGGTGGCGGCGCCAGAAATCGATTACCCTAGTGCATGGGCCTGGTGAAAGCTACGGCTACTGACAAAATGGATGTGAGGTGACGACTTGGAGGGGGGGGAGGATGGAGAGTTGGTGGTGGAGGAAGGCGGAGGAGGGAAAGGAGGAGGGGAGAGAGAGGAGGAGGCGGCCGTCTTGAGAGGAGAGTGGGTTGGAGGCGGGGTAGCATTGCGGCGGGGAGGAAGAAGGCGCAGGCGGATGGATGAGGTCGGTGGCGGTTTGGGGATCAATCGTGCGTGGGTGGTAGTGATGAACCGCATGCACGAAGAAAGAGAAAGCACGTCTGCATCGGATCAACGGCTCAAGTCATTATCTGAAAGGTGGATCAATGGTTTGTATCGTATGAGGAGGATACACCACCACCAACTCCAATATTTAAGTAGTAGAGATACACACACACATATACATATATATACATACATAGATATATACATAGATATACATAGATATATACATATATAAATATATATATATATATATATATATATATATAGTAATAATTCAACATATAATTAATATAGTAAGATTTTTTTTTCCATTTTGGAATTTTCATATGGCCAAACAATGTGGCCAGTTGTTTCTTACAAAGTAAAAAAAAGTAGAAACCTATAAATAAACAATTTTTTTCTAGTGGCGGAGGTAGGCTACTATCTCCGTCTTTAATACTTCGTAGACGGCGGCGTCAGTGTCGGACGGTTCATGATCAAACGAAGCCTGAAATGCATCCACCCGCTGACGCGCTCGTTTGAGTGTCTCCCGAAGACCCTCGGAATGTTGAATCAAGAAGAATTGAGCCCATAGACTCTCTTCCCTTGTTTGAAGGGTCTCGGCCTGGTTGACTCGGTCGCCCACCACCTCGATTAAGCAGTCCAAGTAACAGCAAGCCTCCCGGAGATGTGCAATGTTGTTGCGGAGGACCACGTCGATGACGCGGTAAACTTGCCGAAAGTGGAAGACGCGACGGAGGAGGATGTCAAGGCGGCGGAAGGTGGCCGTCACTGCTCCGGCAAATCCTCGAGACGAGAGTGAAGAACTTGTTGAAATAGTGTTCTTCCAGTAGCATGCATGCGTCTCTGTGGGAGAGGTGCTTTCGTATAATGCGGCCGGAGTAGGCCATCAATGCTAGTGACAAGGAAGCGAAGAGACAACCAGTTTTCTTTTTTAGAAGCAGTAGTGTTATATGTGGGGATGATCATCTTCGATGGCGGATGATCCTTTTATAAAACAAGGAATAAATTCGAACATGAGGCGAAGAGATGCATCGAGGGCGAAGTGGCATTAGTGCGATGAAGAGGCGCGGCGGCGAAGAAACTCATTGGGCTTCAGCGGGGCATGGCGATATTATCGCGAGCGGTTATAACAAAAAGCATGCGTGATATGTAATAATATCCGAGCGGTTATTGTTAGAACCGTGCGTGATATTCTATCTGATTGTTTGTTGAAAACCGTCTATGATATGTAGAATTATCACACACGGTTATTGTTAATAATAAATGCAGTGATACTTCACGACGGTTTTAATCACGAACCGTCGTGATAATACCTCTTCACAGATGGTTTTAGCATCGCCGATAACGACGGTCTCTAAACCAAAACCGTTTGTGATTGCATATATCTGAGCGGTTTTGGTTAGCAAATGCGTGAAGAAGCGTCGATATTAGCCTTTTTGTAGTAGTGATTGTAGACAACACACAATCTTTTAATGCTTTTCTTGGTTTTGGTGCTACAGTCGGCTACAAGATTGTAGACAACATATTTCTCTCTCTTTATTCTCTTTCATCCATACCAGCTTAAATTCTACGTGGCAGAGGCTATAGACAGCTGATGTAAGTCCATTGTACATGATCTAACTTACAAAAAGCTTTTCAGTCTTCTTGACATAGGCCTCTACTATTTCCTTGTCCCATGTTATCAGTGTTTTAAGATCTATAAGCTCACAAGAAATTCCATCCTGGAATATACCGGTGTCAGGTATTGTCTATGAAACATTATGGAAACAATCAAGAAGCAACACGAAAAACACAAGTATCATTTGCAATTACTTGTCATTAAATGGTATGGATAACCATAAACAACCTTGGCATTATAACTATGTCAAGATTGTTGGCTGTGGTCACAATTAGGATTCCATATTGATCTAAATTAATACTGAAAATGAAATCCAATCTGTCTTCCTAGATGAATATGTGCATTTCAAAACTCAGATTTCTTACAAAGTATCCACTTTGGCCTCGTGTCGTCCCCCTTAGGGCGACTCCCCTCGCCGCCTAGCGCCCCCCTCGGCGCACCCCGCACGGCCGCCGTCGCCATGCTCCGGCGGCGGCAGCCTCCCCTCCCTTTTCCCCTCCTTTCTCCTCCCCCCTCCTCCTTTCTCCTCCCTATTTGGTTGGTTTTCTCCATCGAGAGGTGCTAGCGGGCCGTGGTGTCATCACGGATCGCTTTGGCTGGCCGGCTTAGGTCTCCAGCGGCGGATCTGCGTCTGGCGGCAAGCTCGCCCGAATCCGCGCCTCTCGGTGCTCTGGCGTGGTGGGGCGGCGGCGCGTCGTCGGCGCCGGATCGGCGCTCTTCTGGCTGAATCTGCGCTCTGGTGGCGTCCGGCCGCCGGTCTCTTCTTCGGGTGGCGGCTGCTTTGTCGTTCTTGTGGGGTTGGTGGTGGTGTGGCGGACCGGGCCGTCTGGGCGTGGCCCCTCTGTGCGTGGCGTCTTGATGTGCCCGACGTCTTCTGCGGGCGCGAACACGAGCCCCGAGCCATGGCGTGCCGCCATTATTCAGCTCTCTCTGGCGCAGGGCGCCCAAGGCTATCTGCGGTGTCTTGTGGCATCTTCAGAGGTAAGTGGGTGGTGGAGTTACTTTGCCGCGAACCGCATGTCGGTGTGGCTCGGCACCTTCGACACCACCGGGCGCCGCCATGGCGTCTGACCATGGTCTCAAGCAGCGGTCTTGAGCAGCGTGGCTCTACTTCCCGACCTCTTTCTTGGCAAGAGCCCCGCCGGTGGGAATGGCGCTGGCGCCCGGCGCAGTGGGCTCATGTTCTTCTTCCTCCTCGTGCTGCTCATGTATTTGGATGAGACCAGCGTAACAAGCTCGGTTCTTGACAACTACCTCAATTGTGGGCCACGTCGGGGGCGGCGTGGGCGTGGTGCGGCTGCGTTGTGGATGTGCTTGCGAGGCCACGGCGGGTCGGGGCTCGTGTTTGCCGATCTGGTGCCTGCATCTCTGTGTGCCGCGTTCGGTGGCGCGTGCACGTGGAGGTCCGCGCCGGCGTGGTGCTATTGCCGGTCTTTGGTGTTCTTTGGGTGAGGTCGCAGCCCGTTCCACCTTTGTGCGGTTTTCGGCGTGGAGCGCGGCAGCTTCTGCCGGCATCTTTGGTGCAAATGTCGTTGACGCCCTCGGGTGCCATTCCCTCCCTAGAGGCGATATTATCGCGTCTCCTTCACCCTAGATGCTTCTCCAGGTGAAAATCCTGTCTGGGTGTCCGGATGGGCGACGGCGGCATTGATGTCGTTACCTTCTGGCGTCGCCGAAAGCCCTGCCCTCTTCGTTTTGAGCGCCGGCTCTTACAGTAGGTTTACCCCTCGTCCTCGATTCCGGCGGCTCTTCATTACGGATTGGCGCTTCACGGCAGTATTTTGGTCCAATGCGCGCTCCTCTGAAGCGGCCTTTGCCGGTGGTGTGGCCGAGAGGAGTGGCGTGGGAGCAGGGCTCCGCCGACAGAGAGGTGCGGCGTGGGAGTAGGGCTCCCCGACTTAGTTGTGTGACTGAGAGGAGTGGCATGGGAGAAGGGCTCCGCCGACCGAGTAGTGTGGTTGGGTAGCGCGTGAGTTGAGTTGGGTTGGACTTACTGTTATGCAGTTGTGCCTTTTTGGTGTGGCGTCGTTACATTCGAGTTGAGGTCGTTTTGTCGTCTCGGGGTTGGATGCGGTTTTCCTTTCGACACCGTGCATTTGTTAAGATTTTTGGGTCGGTTTTCCTTATAAATGAGTCATTTCTCTTCTTTATATATATATATATATATATATATATATATATATATATATATATATATATATATATATATATATATATATATATATGCTCATTGGAGCTTCATTAAAAAAATTCAGATTTCTTTCACTGCCCCACAAGACACAAGGCAACAACCCCACAACCCCATCGCATGCTGCCTTCATGCGAGCAGAAACTTTGGTCGGCCTGTAGTGCTCCCGACTTCTACTGCCCAAGAGCCCAAAAGGCCGCCACTACGAGAGGATGGAATGGCAAGAGTGCAAGATTCGAGCAGGCGGGCAGCGCTAAGCATGCCGTGGGGCTATTCGGCGACGGCCTTGGATGCAATTGCTTGCCCGACGTTGTCAAGCCCGTCAGCTTGCGGGAGGCGACGAAGAGGAGCAGGTCTAAGGAAATAGGTGGGGGCATCAATAGTATGTGGGCTAGGATTTGGGCTTGGAGGGCTTGAAGCGCTTGGAGAATCGCATCGTCAGTTCGTCACTCGCGCACGGAAACAGCATCGTAGCATGGAAATCATACAGTTGACCATCGTGTGTGAAGCATCTCAAGAGGTAAATGGGCGCAGTTTTCTCGGCCGGACAGGGCGGCCATGTCACCGTTTTTTCATCTGCGGTCTGATTCAGCGCTTGCCTTTTTCTTGTTCTCAGCCGCAAGATTTTTTTTTGCTTTGCGTGCCCATTCGCTCGCTCCTTCCACGCTTGAGGCCTGGCGTGACTTCGCGTTAGTTCACTCGTCCTGCCGATTTGCGGGCATGGCCGGATGGTTCGCGTTGGTTCTCGTAGGTCCCATCGGGCGTGAGTCATGTAGCATCTGCTCTAGCATAAGCGCATATGACCACTAATTTCCTATAATAGAAATACAAGTACAATGTCAAGAGGATTAAGATGTTGTCATGCATGTTATCTTCCAACATGAATGATAGCATGTTACGCTATTGCTATATTGAGCGAGGTGGATTTGAGAGCATTGAAGATGAAAGGATTTTGCAACGTTTTCGAAAAATGAAATCACATAGGTAGAATCTATCTCGTGCTAGTGGTATGTAATGTTAGATTCTTGTTTTATATCCATACTTGTACTCAAATACAGTGGTGAATATTCCAGGATGAAAATAGAGGGAGAGCTCTCTTTGTTAAGGCTATAGCACAACATAAACATATCAAAACTATATCTACTAGTCTTTTGCTATTGGAATATCAAATTTATACATAAATAGGAATATAACAAATTAAAAATGTACAATACAATAAATTTAGTACCTTGCTAATGGATAATATGCTCTCAAATATTCATAAATATGTGAGAACCGATCGTATATAAAAATATCAAATTTAGTGATACAATATTAAATTGTGAATATTTATAAACATTAAAAATGTAATGAAAACATACAACTAAATCACTAAATCTAATTGCGACGCAATTTCACTCTACGAGTTTTCATGTCTTGAAAGCGTTGAATGATTCTTTTATTATCAAGACTTCTAAATATCTCTCGCTCAGTGTAGCATACCATTAAGTCATTAAGATATTCATCTGATACCTTATTGCGCAAATCTGTTTTAATAATCTTCATTGCTGAGAAAATTCTTTCAACTGATGCTGTTGTCACTAGAAGGATCAATGTGAGCTCGACAAGGCGATACACCAATGCTTCAGTTTTGCTTTCTATGGTTGGAGGATTACTGCTAGTTGAATTATTTGATAATATTAGTGCAAAGTTTGCTTCTCCCTTTTTATAAATCTAAGAATAATTAAACAACAATCAGTCAATCACTAATTAAATAAATTGGCTAATCGGCTAATGACTACTGTCAATTAAATAATAATTTGCATCAGTACAACAATCATAAATTAGGAATTTACACAACAATTATAAATTGGGGACTCACTCATTCAGTCTCACGTATGATAGATCACAGATGGCTGCCTAACCCCCACTGCCCCACGCTCAATAGAACGCTCGAGATGTATACGTGTGAACACACATACACGCTTCGCACACGCTGCTGGAAGCCGATCCTTTGAGAAGCGTGCACACACACGATGTCATGTAGACAAGAACCACATGCACACGTAATATGCTGGAAGCGAATAGAAGATCAAAGCATACACTTAGGAAGCAATGACTCTCCTAGAAGCTCACATAGACAGGAAGCGATGGGATTTTTTTGTGATGCATATGGCAGCTTTTCTGGTGTTTTTCTTTCCTCTATTGTTCTAATCAAAACTCATCTGATTATACGTCTTTTTAAAGACTACGCAATCAACTTGGTAACCAAACCAAAACAAAACATGAAAAGCCTTAACAAAGGAAACAAACTAATTTTGATCTGATGATGATTGCATCAGAATTCTAACACCCTATTGCTTGATAATTCTAGATTAATTTCCGACAACAATCACATAGAACACAAAAAGGGAGTGTACAACAGTAGCGATGCAGCCGCCACCATCATCACGACCAGGGTGGAGGTTCTCGTCTACACTTAACAGCTAGCGGCCCCGCCGGATCAGCATCTGCGCGGAGAGGCGGGTCGTGGAGAACACCATACTGTCGATCGATCAAGCTGCCGAGCAGAGAAACGGCCCGGATCGGGCGACCAGCCCCCTGAAAAAAATGTTTATATGTAGTGCTGGTGTTTTCCCATGCCAGAATCGGTATAAACGTTCGCTTGTGGCTTCGAACTCGGAGACACCATGGTACGCTAAGTAGCTCCGTAGTATTACTTCCTTCGTTCTTTTCTACTTGACTTCTTAGAATTCATACCGTCAAATTTTCAAAAGTTCGAAACCACCAATAGATTTAAAACTATCTAGATTTGCTATATGAAAATTATGTCATTAGATTTGTTATTAGAAAAACTTCCGTAATATTATAATTTTATTACTATATCTCAATGTTAAGTTATAAAAAAATAACGATCAAAGTCGGATCTCGGAGATTGTCGACACCCGAATCCACAAATCTGGACTCTCTGTGTATTCTGAACTAGTCCCAAGATTAGTAGCTAGTTCGCACAGTCTCAACATTGACGAAATCATATCCATATAGCGAAATAGCTAAGAATAAGCGAAATATTATTAAAAAGTAACATGGACCTTATGGTCAAAGTTTTACAATTATTGCCACACAGGGCTTAACGACAGAATAAATAAACTTGCAGCGGAAGAAATTCTTGTCGTAGCCATCCGACATGCCAACAGACAATCGAGTGAAGAACGCATCCTAGTTCGCATGGTCTTCGAATTACTCCTCATAGAACTCTGTGTTTCCTGGTTCTTCTTCGGTGACTGATCAACAATGGCGTAAAGCCATGAGTACATAAAGTACTCATCAAGTCGTAGAGAAACGTATACAAATAGTATGCATATTAGGCTTGAACAATGATAGCTTTATGGCTATTTTGCATAAAGCAGTATAGACAGTAAATACAACAAATAGGTTGAAAAGCATAATTTGAAATATTAAATACATAAGTAAATAAGTACTTTGAAATAACTAGTGAACAACCATGTTCACTTCCCAACCAACAACTGGTGAACAGCCCGTTCACTTTCCAACCGTTCCACCATTCCAACATTTTTGAGAAAAATATACCCCTCGTGTGAAATCACAAGGCATTATCTATAACTAGGGACACGACTATTCTAATAGTTTTACACTCTACAGAGGTTGTACAGCTTGACCCACAACAGATAATCATCTTATAATGTCAGACATGACACGCTTACACGCTTCCGTAGGTGTGCAACTAAGTTATTATCACAAGGCTTTTACAAAGCTCTGTTTTGACCCCAGTTATGCTCGCTAAGGTTTTGCCACCGTCGGGTTACATCCATCACAATCGGGGCCCCCTCTTGTGCTCGAATCGTCAACCCAAACAGAACTGAATCAAAACATTACTAATTATTCAGTCAGGTCCATCCCATACTGGACATATGGTTGTACGGTAAAGCCCAGATCAATGGCACACAAAGTTAAGTCCTTAGTGACTACTCAGGCGAGGCAACCACATCTAGAATCGTCCTCTTTACTGCACGATCATTCGTCCAAGTATGAAATCATTTTTGGTTCAACTCGACCAAATGACAACCCTTATCACACTACTGCAAAAAAGGTCACCACAGACGATTTCGTGAGCCGTATGAGTTTATAGGTCAGTAATGACATGAGGTCATCACAAACGGTTTTCGAACCGCCTGTGATGCATACTATCACAGACGGTTATTAACCCAGAACCGTCTGTGATAGTTGATATATCACAGACGGTTTGTAGATGAAATCATCTGTGATAGCTTGGATCACAGATGGTTTGTCCTAAGGAACCGTCTGTGATATTCTTTTGTATTGCTAAATCTATTTCTGTTTATTGGCTAGCCTCAGGAAATGCTAGCCAATAAACATAAATAGATAGGAAAAGGAACGTCAACCATCTTCACAAAGAACAATTCCCGAAGACACGATGATGCTTTAATTTTCCAGCGATTTATTGGGATAGATTCTAATAAAATTTTATCCCGTTGGACTTCCGTTTAACTTTGCCACAAGTTGATAGCTTATAAATAACCATTAGAAGGGCAGAACTTATGCACATACTTTCCATCTTTCCTACTTCTACTTTGTTTTAAAGTTCTTATCTCCAAGCCTCTCAAATCCGAATATATTTCTTTAGAAGAAATAATCGGCCCTTGGAGTTCCACGGAACAAATTGACTTTTCGACCACCGTGGAAAAGACAGAATCTATGGATCCACTACTACAAAAGAGGCTATACTGGACGCCTCATCACAAACGGTTCCCAGCAACTATCTGTGTTGTAATTATCACAAACGGTTCTGAACAAGAACCGTCTGTGATAATTACTATCATAGATAGTTCTCGTTCAGAACCGTCTGTGATGATTCACAGACGATTTTAAATACAAACTGTCTGTGATGTCTCCGAATATCATAGACTCTCTGATTTTACCATGACTTGAAATGTCAATCCCTTGCCGCGCCCCTGTCGTGGCAGCCAATCCTCTGCAGCACCCCTACTGTGGCACCCAATCCTCTGCTGTGGTAGGGTTTGGCAAGGCGACGACTTGCCGTGGTAGGTCTTGGCAAGGGCACGGCAGAGGATTTTATCATGACTTGAAATCACTAACACCCTGATTTTACCATAACTTGAAATACCAATCCTCTGCCGCGCCCCAACTGTGGCAACCAATCCTCTGCCGTGCCCCTACTGTGGCACCCAATCCTCTGCCGTGGTAGGGTTTGGCAGGGCGACGGCTTGCCACGGCAGGGCTTGGCAGGGGCGTGTCCGAGGATGGTAAAATCAGAGAGTATGGGAATTTCCTAGTCACAGACGGTTTTTAATACAAACCGTCTGTGATGAGATACTTATCACAGATGGTTCGTATCAAAAACCGTCTGTGAAGTATCACAGATAATTTTTTATACGAATCATCTGTGATATGTAGTCATAGACGGTTTTGTATGAAACTGTCTGTGATTCGCAGAATGGGAGTTCAAAAATTTTTGAACGCGTGCGTGGGAGGCAAAATATTTTGGTGCTGTCCTTATATATTATAGGCGAGTTGAGGTGGGACGCACTGGGTGAGGCTCCTGCATGTTGCGGCAGCTGCTCAGCTCGACGGAGGTGGAGCTCATCATGAGGAGCGAGCGGGGGTGCGTTGTGAACCAGTTGCGGCGGAGGGCGTGTACGTGAATGGGGCCAATTTGTTGTCGGAGGAGCTCGTGGTGCTGCAGGGGTGCCCGTACCCTCCTTCCAGGCTTCGTCCTAGCTTCTATTGGTTTGATATTTCATTTCTACCCCTGTATCATCTAGGATGGGATTGTTTAAGTAGTTATTGGGTCATGCAATTGTGTTTGTTCATTCTTTAATTTCGTTGTTTGGGGATGATCAGGTTGGTGATATTTCTCGAACGGAATATGAGCTCTCTGATACGGATATCCTATATGCTTATGGGATGATAACATCCTCAGACGGGTTAGCATCTACAGAGTTCTCTTCTGATGTATGGGAGTGATAATTCTAGGTTCAAGTTCTATATTAGGAATTGTGATGGTACCAACTATGAAACATTCAAAACTCGAAATTTTTTTGCAATAGAAAAAACTATCACAGACGGTTCTTATTCAGAACCGTCTATGAAAATAGACTATCACAGATGGTTCTGAACAAGAACCGTCTATGATTTACTATCACAGATGGTTCTTAATCGAGCAAATGCAGTGATAGATTTTCCTGAGCGGTTTGAAAATAAATGCGTGATGACCGCTGTTATCACAGACACATAAATCGGGCGGTTGAAACCGTGCGTGATGACGATTTAGAACCGTCTGTGATGACACTTGCGAGATTAAAACCTCTATGTATTATTTTAAATGCATAGTAAAAGACCATCGTCTTCATGGTCGTAACCCCTAAGACTAACGACCTCCACAGTGGTCGTTAGTATTGAAGGTTACTTAATGGGTACCACAGTGGGATGAGGCTTTGTGCCTAATCCCGACCGGATAACGCTGTAAAATTCTTGAAGCGGTATTTTTTATCGTATGATGAATGGAACCGTGTTATCGTTCCAAACCTGCGATGGTACAACCACGAGACACCGACTATTAACCACCCTACGGTTAAGCTTTTCACAAGCAACGCAAGGAAATTAGCACATTGCTAACTTCTCTACCGTTCCGACCGGTCGTAGCGCTTCACCGAGGGCGTCTTCTCCGAGAATGCGCCATCTCTTGGAAGTTATTTAAAGGTGAAGCACTGAGAGAGCGAAAAGGGAGGCGATAGGCGACACACAAAACAAGGCCAAGGCAAAGATATGCCCGAAGCCTAAGCGGTGGAATTAGAAGCTAGATAATCGGACTTAGACTCATATTCTAAGTCGATTGCTGATTAAACATTCCTCCATTCGATGTAATTGAGGGTAGTACTTAGCCACATCTTGTAAATCCAGTTCATATCAATAAAAAGCGACCCCATTCCATTCGGGATATTCCACGTCATTTTCCTCGTTTATTTTAAGTAAGATCGGCGATTCGATCGTCGGCACGGTGCGCCGTCAAGTGGGGAAGAAGGCGTAAGTTTCTGAAGAAATTTTCTTTTTAGCTCAAGAAAATCCTCGCCAAAAACTCTACAATCGCTCATGCGACTATGCGGAGTTTGGGATGAGGAAAAGCTGGTTCGATTTGGCGGACTCGCCAACCTCGACATGGAAGGATGTATCCGCGCCATGGAAGAAAATGGCGAGTCATCCTCCTCATCCTCCTCCGCCGGCTCGCCGCGTCGCCGGCGTTAGCGAGTCGTCGGATGGATGAAGATCTTGCCGCCACTACGGTGGCGCAACCCGGGAAACCGGCCGTTCGGCCGATTCGAATGCGGAGGATCTCTTCAAGCGGTCTTCTCGGCCGTGAAAGCAGTGAAAAATTTCAGCTCCATCACCGGAAAACTCTATACCATTGATGAAATCATGGTGAAAGATACTCTCCTTGACCACGGCAATTCGAGTCAGCGTCACTGATAGCGGTGTCGATGAAACCTCCACCGATGCGTAGGCCATGTGGGGATGATCACATTCGACATCGATCGGCGGTTCATCGGATCGGTGAAGACCTCGGGAAGTGCTCATCTCCGGCCGATCTCCATCGTGGAAGATTACAGCGAAGCGGTGACAAGCTCTCCATTAGTTATGATGGAAGCTCATCGGAAGATCAATCTTTGGAAGCACGAGGTCAGCGATCGGAGATGAAGATCAAGATGCTGCGGTCCTACACTCTCTACCACGCCATCACGTGTTGTTAGAGATGATCCGGGCCGTCAAGCACCAACCGGAAACAGCGGAACTAATCGGCGTCAATCGGTTAACTACTTTGCTTGCCCACCGAGTGGTGATAGGACCGAACAAATCCGAAGGTCGGGGAAGGTTGAGACGGCGTACACCTCGACGGTATGAACCACGAGACCTTCGATAGCTATCTAAAACTTGCGGCGTATTCAAAACATGTTAAATAATTCGATCTGCTCTAGCGAGAACGCCTAATTTTAATACAACTCGTAGGTCGGTATCAAGAAATTCTCCAACAGACCATGCGTGAGCGAGGCGTCACGAAACGAGAGGGTTGAGGAAGTCGGACTAGGACTTCGTCCCAGCGCTCCTCCTCGGTGAGGGGCAGCCGCGGTCAAACCGAGAGCGATCGATACCAAGACCTCCTCGGCGATTCCGACCAAGGAGTCACGAGGAGAAGGCTATTTCAAGAGGTACTCCCCCGCTGCGTCGAGAAGAACCACCACCACTAGGACCTAACGATCTCCGGCATCGTTTGAACCAAGTGGTGATGCGTGGACATCATATCAATGTCCACGACCGGATCGACTACCGGAGTTCAGCGTTCCAATCTTAGGGATCGGTCTCCGGCCGATTACAATCCGCACCTTCGGAGAAGGCGCCATGAATCAATCACGGGTTGTCGAGCCTTCTCTGCGGGCTCCAAGGCATGCGTTAGCCTGGCCGGTTCGGCCAAGCCAACTTGGACAAATTCAATGGAACTCAAAACCCATTGGAATTTCTCCAAATATATACCACCTTCTCGAGGCTGCTGGTGGTGATGAGAATGTAATGGCCAACTATTTACCCACCGTGCTCGAAGGGTGCGCGTCGTGGTTGTTAAACTTCGGTCGGATCCATATATACTTAGGAACAACTCTGTGATCTTGATTGCCAACTTCGAGTGCGTCTGACCATACAGGAAGGAGGACGATCTCCACGAGAATCCGGCGAGGATCGATGAGACTTTCGTCAATATATCAAGAGGTTGGCCGGGTTAAGTAACTCTATACGAAGTCGCGAGTCCTCTGTTATTCGGGCTTTTAAAAGCAGGTCTAAGGAATCGGCGATTCACGGAGGACATAGCAATGAACCCTCCAAGAACAACCGTTGAGCTTTTTGATATGGCGGACAAATATGCCCTTGCTAGTGAAGCAATCGAGTGGTGTGAAGCCATCGATCGGAAAGACAAGATTCTGGCCAGTGCGGACAAGCGGGAGAAAAAGAACAAGAAGTCTCTCAAGAAGAAAAAGAACCGCGGAACCAAGCGACAAAGAAGTCCTCGCCGTTCGGACAAGATTAGGAAGGGCAAGAAGGACTATCTTGGTCGAAGCAAAACAAAAGTTCCGACCGAAGGATTCCAGACGAATAAGAAGTGGTGTCCACTTCACCAGCAGGCAGGGCATGATCTGCGCACCTGTCGTGTCTGGCAGAAGAAACTGGAGGATTATTATGCAGGTAAAGGACCATTTCCAGCAATCTGAGGAACATGGAGAAGCAGAGCTCCAAAAGGACAAGGATGGCGGCGAGGAGATGGAGTACCAAGATCCCCAACACACGATCAACATGATTTTTGGAGGATCTTCTTCATCTGAGTCGAGGCGTCATCGAAGGCCATGGGCGGGAGGTCAACCTCGTCGAATCTCCAAGCGTAATCAAGCACTTTCGAAGTGGTCGGACACATAATTTCCTTGACAAAGATGATCGCACCATCCCATCGACTCGTAGGGTAGGTTCCCCATCGTCGTTGAACCAACTATTAATAATTGTCGGGTTAATCGGGTCTTAGTGGATGGGGTAGTTCCTTGAATATATTATTTGTAGGAGCTTTAGAAGAAATCAGGTCCCCATGTCAAAGGTGAAACACATGAAATATGCTTTTCATGGCATAGTTAGGGTTCTACCGCTAAACCGATAGGACAAGTTTCCTTCTGGGTGGCGTTTGGAAAACGACAATTTCGAGCAGAGAAGATCCCGTTTGATGTAGTAAACTTGAATCCGCGCCTAGCGGAATCCTCGGTCAACCGGCATTAGCAAAATTCTTGATAGCCACGCATTACGGTTATCAAAGTTTGAAAATCTCGGGGCAAAGGAGTCATCACAATTCGAGGAGATCGAAAATGGCTACGTATGCGATCGAAATCCTTTGCCTTTGGTTGATGAACTTCCGACTAGAGAGGTTAATCCGTCTCCCATGCGAGTCAAGCACTTTCGAAACCAAAGATGGCGCCCAAACCATCCGACCGGACCAAGGAGGTACTACTCGACAAAAGCGCTTCTCGGACGGCGTCAAGTCGTCGCATGGGTCGAGACAACCAGATCAACCGCGCAAGATTACGGTGGGGCAAGACTCGACCCTAAATAGGAAGAGTCGCTCGTCTCCTTCCTCCGAGCAAATCAAGGCGTGTTTGCTTGGCAGCGTCGATATGCAGAGTCCCGGGAGGTGATCGAGCAGGCTTGCTCTCGGCTGATAAAAACCGATCAGCGAAACTTCGGACGTTTTGCACCCGATCGGAAGGAAGCAATCGATCGGAGATTGACAAGCTTCTCGAGCGGGATTTATTCGTGAAGTCGACCACCCACGGTGGCTTGCTAATCTGTAATGGTTAGGAAAAATAATGGGAAATGGCGAATGTGTATCGACTTTCTGAGATCTTAATAAAGCTTGTCAGAAGGATGACTTTCCCCTTCCGCATTGATCAACTAGTAGACTCTACTTACAGGTGCGAGTTACTAAGTTTTTTAGATCGTATTGAGGTACCACCAGTTAGTATGTGTAAAGAAGATGAGGAAAACTTCCTTCATCATCCCATATGGTACTTCTTGTTATATTAAGATGCCATTTGGTCTCAAAAATCTTTGGTGCAACTTTTCAAGGTTGATGCAAAAACTTTTAGTCCACAAATCGGTTGGAATCTAGAAGCTTATGTTGACGATCGGTCGTAAAGACCACCAACGCTTGGCGACCACGTTCACGACTTACAAGAAACCTTTAACAACTTGAGAAGACATAACCTCAAGTTAAATCCAGGAAAAAGTGTGTGTTGGAGTTTCTGTTTGGAAAAGCGCTTGGTTTCCTAGTTTACTAGAGGTATTGAAGCTAATCCGGCCAAAAATTGCGGCCATCGACGAGATCGCCCTCGACCACGAAGAAGAAGTCCAAAAACTAGCGGGCGTATGGCGGCGTTAAGCCGTTCATAGCAAGATTAGGGAAAAATGATTACCTTTCTTTAAACTTCTTGGAAGCATGGGAGTTTGAGTGGACTAAAGAGGCAAGCGATGCCTTTGAGGAACTCAAAAGTACCTTACAAGTACCCGGTTTTAGTTTCTCAGAGACCGGAGAAACATTGCTAATTCGTGGCGGCAACACCACGCAGACGATTAGCGGTGTCTTGGTTGTAGAAAGGAATAATATCCAACGACCGGTCTATTACGTGGCGAAGTCTTACATGGACCAAGGAAA
This sequence comes from Phyllostachys edulis, assembly GCA_036346405.1. Classification (NCBI taxonomy): domain Eukaryota; kingdom Viridiplantae; phylum Streptophyta; class Magnoliopsida; order Poales; family Poaceae; genus Phyllostachys; species Phyllostachys edulis. The sequence goes on from CM070557.1 coordinate 29,349,666, forward strand.
GATACCCACGGTACAAAAGTTGCTCTATGGCCTCCTTATGTCTTCAAGGAAGCTAAGGCACTACTTCGAGCCCACAAAGTGGTTGTACCTACCGGATACCCCTTGGTCAAGTCCTTGAAGCAGGAATCATCGGGACGAATAGCCAAATGGGCGGTCGAGCTAGGGCGTTCGATCTCCATTTTATTTCACGAACAGACAATAAAGTCGAGCAATAGCGAAATTCATTGCGAATGGACAAACCACGAACCCACCCAAGGACGAGTACGAACACCACGACAGTGGACAATGTATTCAGCGGTTCCTTGATGTTACAAGGATCGGAGTGGAGTGGTCTTGATATCCTCTTGGCGAACACATCAAATCGCCATCGGTTAAATTTTCCGCCACCAATAATGTGGCGAGAATATGAAGTTCTTGGCGGGACTCGAAGCGGCTCGTTAAGCTCGGGATTATGAATTACTAGTGAAAGCGATTCTCAACTAGTAGCGAATCAAGTGGGAAAAATATCAATGCTCTAGTACCAAGATGTCATCTTATCGGCGTCGAAAACTTGAAAAGCACTTCTTGGTTTCGGATCAACATATTCCTAGAAAGGAAAACTTTCTGGCGGAACCGGTTAGCACGGATGGCCTCCACGAGGTCGGCCGTCACTTGGAGTTTTTCTCGAGCAACTCAATTCACCCTCGGTAGTTGAGCCTTGAGAACATACATGATTCTTTGCAAGTTGAACAAACTAATCAAAGGAACATGGATGCTCCACAGTCGTTGACGGTTGGTATTTATCACGATCAAGGTAGAGGCGGATGACATCGATCTACAATTATCTTGACATGACACAATTCGAGAAGATGATGTAGAGGCTGATCGTATATACGAAAAGCCAAATCATACACTCTAATCGAAAGTACCTTGTATAAGCGAGGATCTCATGGAGTGTTGATGAGATGCATATCTCAAGCGGATGGCATTAGATTGCTAACGAAATCCATGAAGGTGTCGTGGAGCACACCATTCCTCTGAGAACCACAGTCGGTAAAGCCTTTAAGCAAGGCTATTCTTGACCAAGCGCCCTTCATGATGCAAAGGAGCTTGTGATGAAGTGTGTACAATGTCGGTTTCATAGCCGACAAGTACACCGGCCGGCTAAGCCTTACAAATAATTCCTCTTTCTTGGCCTTTTGCAACTTTGGGAATGGACATTACGGGACCTTTCCCAAGAGCACCGGGGCTTAATTCCTTTTCGTCATGATTGACATGTTTACAAAATGGATTGAAGCCGAGCGATCGTTAAAATAACAAGCGAGGGCGCTAAGAGATTTCTCTGAAAAATGTGATCACGCGATTTGGTGTACCCGATCGTATCATCACGGACAATGGTTCCCGATTCTCGGCGGTCAATTCCAGAATTGCGATGAACTTAGTGTCAAAGTTCATTTTATACATTGCACATCCGCGAACAGCGGAGCAATTGGCGAGCTAATGGTATCCTTATGCGAGGATCAAGCGCCGAGTATTGACGATTAATCAAGCGGTCGGCGCTTGGGTTAAGAACTTCCCTACGTGTTATGGGCGTTCGAACCACGACCGATCGTGCGGCCGGTGAAACTCCATTCTTTTTGGTTTATGGTCTTTGAAGCTATGCTTCCTCGAACTCAAAATTGGCTCTGCTTTCGGCGATCGTTTTGGCGAAAATGATCAGAATGAGCAACGACTTCGGCAGCGTCGATTTCCTTGAAACAGCGAAACCAAGCCCTTGTATGATCGGCGGTCTACCAACAAGCCATGCGAAGGTACCATAGTCGTAAGAGTGCGACCTCGCTGACCTTCTTGTAGGTGATCTGGTTCTCGAGAAAAATTGAGCCAAACAAATCGCAATAAACTTTCTCCTAAATGGGAAGGTCCTTACACTATGGTCGAAGTAACCGACCGGGTTCGTCTGTTGGCTATATCGATGGGCAAATTTTGTCAAATTCTTGGAACATCGATCAATTGCGTAAGTTCTATGTTTAATTTTCATTCTTTCATTTCTTTCAATTTCAATTTCATTAAATTCATTAATTAATTAAGAAGTGCAACTTTGCTTATATATATACACCTACATTACGGTGGTTTATTATTGTTAGTGCAGTGGGAGAAGACATTTTCTCTCCGATATCCTTTTAAGGATCTTTGATACTCTATGGTCCTAGTCGTGAGCATTTTTCTTCAAATGATTCCCCGCAGCGACTACACTCTTTTTTCAAAGAAAATGAGTAATCGAGCGCCACACAACTAACTATCTCATGAATGATATGCTTACGATTCGAAGATTATGCTTCATTATTTTAAGATTCTAGTCTATTCTTGTCGCTCTTGGTGGGACACGGAAAGCCTCCTAGTCGAAGTCTCTCCTTTTTTAGACGTGGTCACCTTGCTGGAAGGAGCTTCCTAGCGGCGGTTCTTTTCTTCACGATCCTCGCTACGATCGGATCTGAGAATTTGAACACGTTTCAAGAAATGTGTCGTATGCCTTGAGTCTTAGCATTAGTTCAGGCAGATTATGGGACAATAGATATAAACAAAGTTCACTTATAATTTGTTGCATACATATTTGCATTTCTTCTTATGTCAAGTTTGACAAAGTCTTTTTCGACCATATATAGTGTTTTTATGGGTATTTCCATTATGACAAACAAAGATCTATAACTAGTCGAAATCATCTGTTGGTCTGACCACATTTGATTTCCTAATCTTTAACGATCAGTTTTGTCTTACATGTCCAAACATACCTTCAAAAACTCACATACATAGTTATGACCTCTTTTTATTCTCTTTCTTGGCTCCTTTGCATGCGATGCGTTCTTCTACTATAAAGCGATCGGGGCTAGAAAATATCTGAAATTTTAAAAAAGTCAAGCAGGATAAACAAAAGCTTTGTCAATGACATAAAAGGTAAGTTTTCATAGATATTCAAATATTTTTACACTTGCAGGAACCTACTCTAAGGAATATTCCCACCTAACTCTTTGTTTGTGTGAGATTAGACCTCCATCTCCTCTACAACTATATCTCAAAGTGGCTGAGTTCTTCCATGAACTTGAGTAGCCTCCTCAGTGGGCGATTGAAGTCATCTTTAACACTTGGAGATCTATGGAGGGTCGGAAGCTTTCGGTTTGCCAAAGCAAAACTAACTCCACTACAACGCCTTTTTTTAGGGCACAGGGCATAATTCGTCAGAGTAGTTTTGAGCGAACTTTAAGATCCTAGAAGTTGACCCAAATAGTTCATTTTCTCTATTGGATCTCCTAAGGAAGGCAAGCTTGATCTGATCCCATATCAAAGATCATCTTGTTCAAAGCATGAATCTTTTCATCAATATTTTGAGCAAGAGCGCCCTTATCTGCTCAAATTTGAGTTTTCTTTACTCTGTTCGGCATTTCGTTTGCTCTGCAAAAACAAATCAGTTAATGAACACAAGCATAAATGAAGGAAAAATCAAACTTACGACATATTACCTTCATTTGTTTTGCTAAGTGTTTCATATTTGGTCGTTGCTTGACGATCAATAGGTCTTTTAATTGAACTTGCTTGACAAATAGTGATCCTTAGCTTTATTTCTTCTTCAAGAAAAGTTGTCTTGGCTTTCTCGACCACAACCTCCTCTTTTATTTTCTCGAGATCTATCGAATGCGATAAGGAGAATAATTATAGAGGAGCAAAGTATTGAAGAAGAAACAAAAGTTCAAAAGGAAAAGCTCTTACTTTCCAACTCGGTGCTTTTGCTCCAAGTCCTTAACTTCATTTGGGTCGATCCTCCGATCCTGACAAAGTTCTCGACCAAATGCTACACAAATAGCGTTCTCTTTCTTAAGTTTCTTATAAACTTTTTAAGAAGAGCTATGAAGCTGGTCGTAGAATACTTACCGAATTGCTGGTCATTATAGCAAGCAAAAATCAAATCGAGGTGCATCTTGAGTGAGTATCCGATACTTTACGCCACGCCTCATCAAGCTCCTTATCCTCGATGAATCGGGGCGAAAAGGAACTTGTTAGGTTGGGAAGGGTTATCAGCAGTGATCGGAACCTGTTGAGACCTCTCAGAGGCATCTACCTCCACAGAAGGGGTTTCAATCACCAAAGGATCCAACTCAACCGTTGCCCTTGTCACCTGCTCGGGGGCTTCTTCGACCACTATTCCCTCAGGAACTTTGTCCTGAGAAGTGCTCTGGTCGGGAACTTCCACAGGTGCCAGGTCCTCAGGAAGAACCTGGTCGGAAATGACCGGAACACCAGAAGACCTATGCAAACCGAAGATAGGGAGTTCAAAGTATCAAATCATCAAGGAATTATTAGAGGTACATACTTATACGATCACTTTCATTTGTACATACCTTGTTAATCTCAGGGTTTGACTCAAGCAGCGCAAAGAGAAATCTGTGCGCTAGCCTTCCTTTTCTTCTCCTCCAATCTTCTTTGGTTACGGACCCGGCAAGGTTTATTGGAACCCTCATCCTCCAACAAGATGTCGGAAGCTATGTCCTCGACCAGTTCATCAAGGACCGCATTCGACTATACGGTGGGAGAGTGGTTTCATCAATCTCGGATCGATTGTTTGATAACAACCATAAGGTCGTGCCACGACCACTCTAGAATCTCTGACCTCATGATTACATTCTGCGGGCCCTCGAACTTATCCACCTAAATCAAAGAACAAATTTGATTGGGTGAAGAAATCCTTTATCTAAAAAATTCGTACATATATGATTCGAAATGTTCTATTACCTCGAGGATTCATCTCCTTCAAGTGCCTCGAGGCACGACTCGGTCGAACTAAGGTGGGGCGTTGATCCTCACAGATTGTATGATTCGCAATCCGACCAAGCTGCAAAAAGTAGAAACACGATTGGAAATCTGGTGGAATATATGTATACACATGGTAAAAGGAATTTTGATTAAATTACCTTAAGCCTTGCAGTCTCCTTCAATAGGAGTTCTGGCTAAGATCTTGGGGCATTCGACCTTTTCTCGATCTCTAATTTCCCTAGGGAAAGAGCTTTAATGAAGGAAGAATAGACAGATTTTAAGGTAATACATTAATCAAATCAAAATACCGATCGAATTTATCTCAAAGACTTACCACCTTACGAGGTAGCTTCATCACGATCAAGGCACGGGCGGGGAATGAGTCAGGAGCTTCAATGGGCTAATCGGCGAAAGGTGAAATCCTTCACCACATGCCACGAAGTCGGCCCTGACTGCAAGTCATAGATGGCATCCGCCCATCTTTTGACTATCCTGTCTTCTTACTGGTTTCCTTCCACTTGGAGTTTTCACTTGCTCTAGTTCGTGAAGTAGAGGCCATCGTCTTCGTAACCGTCATGTAAAACCCGTTACTTTTTCCATGACAACCACGAAGATTTCGGCGTACATGAAGATGTACTCATCGGCCTTCCGTCATGAAGGCGCAATGTGCATTCCCGAGAGCGCCTCAGATTTAGCATGATTTTCCCATCACCATGCGGTAGAAATAACTAAAGAGCTTCAAGTTCGGTTGTATTCCCGGTATGCCTCGCACAAATATCTGAAAATACTAATATTTTGCGATCGAATTTGGGGCCAAATTCACCAATTCCACCCGTAATGTTCAAAGCGGAGGAGGAATTTGTGTACCTGATGATCTCGGCCCACATTCGATGTAGGCAAGAAAGCGAGGATTCGCCATCTTCACGGCTCGGAAAATGCTCTCTAGTCGCGGTCTCCAATTAATCGATTCCTATCTGGGAGCATTCCCATCTTCGCCAAAGCCTCAAGCTTTTCTTGCCCAATTCGAAGGCAACCACTTTATGTCTGCTCAGAGCATGGCGAAAATCCTCAAGAATGAGTAGCAAAAGTTGGAGACTTTGTGGTCGGAAGAACAGGAAAAGACTCTGGAGGATTTCTTGGCGAGAAGCTAAAGGGGATCGAAAGGGGATTTTGGAAGCATAAAAATTCTAAGAGCCCAGCGAGGGAAGATTTTATAAACTTCCGATACTTTCGAAGGATTCCCACAAAAGTCCAACTGACAAAAAGCTTCTTTTTGTTCAAGCGAGACGAAGGAACTCTTCGTTTCCCAAGGCAAGTTCTCAACTTTAAAGTGAACCTGAGACCGCCGTATACCACGACATTAAATGGGAATTGCGCCGTCTGATTTCATCGAGAAAAGGTATATACGACCGGTTCATTTAAAGTTCGGGGCTAGGCGGCGAGATTAAAACCTCTATGTATTATTTTAAATGCATAGTAAAAGACCATCGTCTTCATGGTGCGTAACCCCTAAGACTAACGACCTCCACAGTGCGTTAGTATTGAAGGATTACTTAATGGGTACCACAGTCGGATGAGGCTTTGTGCCTAATCCCGACGGATAACCGCTCGTAAAATTCTTGAGCGGTATTTTTTATCGTATGATGAATGGAACCGTGTTATCGTTCCAAACCATGCGATGGTACAACCACGAGACAGCGACTATTAACCACCCTACGGTTAAGCTTTTCACAAGCAACCGCAAGGAGATTAGCACATTGCTAACTTCTCTACCGTTCAAACCGATCGTAGCGCTTCACGAGGGCGTCTTCTCCGAGAGTAAGCGCCATCTCTTGGAAGTTATTTAAAGGTGAAGCCGAGGAGAGCGAAAAGGGAGATGATAGGCGACACACAAAACAAGGCCAAGGCAAAGATATGCCTGAAGCCTAAGCGGTGGAATTAGAAGCTAGATAATCGGACTTAGACTCATATTCTAAGTCGATTGCTGATAAACATTCCTCCATTCGATGTAATTGAGGGTAGTACTTAGCCACATCTTGTAAATCGGTTCATATCAATAAAGAAGCGACCCCCATTCCATTCGGGATATTCCCGTCATTTTCCTCGTTTATTTTAAGTAAGATCGTGATTCGATAAATCGACAACACTTTATTGTAGTAGTGATGATGACTTCAAGATGGTCGAAAAGTCAATTTAGTCTATGGATTGAAGTCTTCAAGAAATTGGTAGAAGAAAACATCTAGAGGCATCAACAATTAATTTTAGAGACGCTTTAAGCATCAAGATTTACAAGGCCAAAACCTAGCCATCCATCAATTTAAGTAATTTCATATCAAGCATCAAGGAAGAGGGGCGGGATGCGTATGGAGGATATATAACACCGGCAATAAAGGAGAGGCGGCGGTATCGTCACCGTTGTGTCATGATGGTGACACTGCACAAGGCACTCTTACGAGTGCCTTTTGCGATGTTGTCAACGTTAGCCGGGAGGCGGAGGAGCACACCTTCGCCCATCACGAGCACCTAACCTACAACCTGAGTAGTCAATGTCAAGACTCCTTAACCTACTAAGTTAGGCCTATCCCATACCAAGCATATGGTCATACAGTTGTGGCTCAGTTCAATGGCGCACAAAGTTAAGTCCTTAATTGACAAAGGCAAGACTTCCAAATTCTAATTTTGCCACAAAGATTATCATTCCCATTCACAAAGCTCCACCACATCACGAAGTATCCACCACTTACTTCTGTCTAAACCTTTTCCCACCCTATTGGTTAAGTGCAACACATGCTATCATAAAGTAATAACACATAGCACACAGTTTTATCACAAAGTTCTATATTCACTTAGTCAGATTGATATTTGCAACTCACATAAAATGATAACTCGTTATATGGCTAAGAAATCTACTCGTATCTAACCAACCCACGTTGGTGCTAAAATATTACCAACTAAATAATGAACCAATCTAGGGTGACAAAAGATTATGTACATTACAATAGACGGTCGATATAAACAATTTGCACTACTACAAAAAAGGCTATCTTGGGCGCCTCATTACGAGACGGTTGAGCAAAACCGTGCGTATTAAACTCTAATCCTGAGACGGTTTTGGTTTAGCGGCGAAATACGTATTCTTAACTAACGCTAAAAACGTGCGTGAATAAGTAATATCACAGACCGTTCATATTGAAAATAAATGCATGAAGTATCACGAGATGGTTCTAAACAAGAACCGTCGTGATACTATCAAATATCACGAGCGGTTCTTATTAAGCAAATCTGTGATACTTCCGCGAGCGGTTACGAACAAACCGTCAAATGTGATACTACCAAATATCACGAGCGGTTTTTGTTAGCAAATGCATGACACTTCCGAGCGGTTCTTGTTAAAACTGCGTGTGATATTATGGTCAACCTGAGCGGTTTTTGTTTAAACCGTCTGTGATTAGCGATCTTGGGTGGCAAAAATTTTGGGCCGCGTCTTGGGAGGCGAAATGTTTTGGGCGCATCTTGCGGGAGAGCAAAATGTTTTGGTCTTGTCATATATATTATAGCCACCCTGCCTTGTCTTCCACTAGTCTCTCCTCTGCCCTCCCAGCATAGAGCTCCGACTCCGTGACTACCGTCGTGAGCTCCTCGCCTCTGGTTGTGGCCCCACGGTGATCTTGCCTTGCCTCTCCTTCATTCGGTGATATCCCCATCGATCCCTCCCCTCTTCTTGGTTGATATCAACATGCTAGTAAGTGATCAATAAACATGCGCCTCCCCTGCCTTGTTGCTTTTGGTGGCTCTCAATTGTGACCGTGGTTTTCTTGTGAATGAATAGATCAAGATAAGATTGTGGACATCGACGGTGAGCACCTCGGCATCCTTGACTCCAGTACCGGGCCATCGTCGCCTCTTCGTCCGGACTTCGTTTTCGCGCACTATTAATAAAAGCAGACCATAACTTTTGCATCTGAACTTCGGATTGCAGCGTTCTTTGACTTCGTTGGAAAGCTAGCAGCTCAATCCGAAAATCCATAAGTCAAGGTTAGATTCTTTTCGCGAGGTTTCGAAAAAGTGAAAACCCCAAAAAAGGTCGTTTAGGGCCTCAAAAGCGACCTCAAAGTTTGATTCGAGAATTCAATTTTTTTGCAATAGAAAATACTATCATAGGCGGTTCTAAACAAGAATGCGTCTATGATAAATAATTTATCACGAGCGGTTACGGTTTAGAACCGAAATGTGATCTTTTCCTGAGCGGTTCAAAAAAAATGCGTGATGATCGTAATATCAACGACCCATAAACTCGAGACGGTTCAAAAAGCTATGCGTGATGATGATTTTGAACCGTCTGTGATTGCCTTTTACGTAGTAGTGTTGGATTAATAACTAAACCCAAAAGCATTTAAATAAATACTTAAAGTAAATGCATTAATTTGAATCAAAGTAATTTTAAAAACTGGGTTCAACATGATCAAAGGTACAACTTACCTTGGAATAAATCCTGGTACTGATCTTGAACTTGATCCACTTCTTCTTCTTCAAAATTTCCCCAAGAATCGCGTCTACTACTAAGCGAAGCAAATAAACAAAATAAATAAATAACAGAGATAAAACAAACTCCAAAAATTAAATAAAATTCTCAAATAAATATAGCTCGAATTTAGATGAATTTAGAAATTTGAATGGGCTCAGTCGGAGTTCGGATGCAAAAGATATGGCTTTTGGAAGATCTAATCTAAAGAAAAAGGAAAAAATTGGAATTTCGGAATATTCGAATTATTTTCTTATTGAAAAATCAGAATATGACACATCTTGACGTCAGCCTAAATTTTTCGATTGAAAAAGGAATAAAAGGAATGTTGACAAGTGGAACCCAAAAGTCGGTGACACGGTTCACGATGAATTTGGATCCACAAGTGATTGGATCTGAGTTGGTTACGGGCGCCGCATAGCGGCCAAGGCGACCGCAGCGGGATGACACCTCCGTGAAGGATGATGTGGTATTTGATGCGTGCTATAAGCGTGGATGCCCGTCAGCGATCGGGCGAGGGCTTGGGTTCTTCGACACGGCGAGTGGCGGTGAGGGTATTAGTGTGATGAGAAGGCTATTGCGCATCTAAAAGGTACTGTGGTGGTCGAGGTTGATTGAGTGGCGGTGGCGAGCTTTTGGCGGAGAAGATCGGTTCTTATCGGAATGGGCTCGATGGGGTAATGCCGATCTGACGGAGTTCACGAGTAGCCCTTGCGGCAGTAATGACAATGGCGCGAAACCACGGCAATTTGGGTAGCGTCGGCAATGGCGCAAATCGACAAAAACAAGCGTGGCGGAACCCTAGAACTTGAATTGATGGCACTAAAGCTCTTGAGGTGTGGTGGCTTAGGGTTTGGGTTGAGAATCTGAGGCGAATCCTAGGGCACTATTTATAGGGTGAGGCGAGGCTAGGGCAGCGTGTCGGCGATGGACTCCAAAATGAGTTGAGACAAACTCGGCGATTCTCGAGGATTGAAAGCGATACAAGTTCAATTCGGTTGGATTTGAGCGTGGGGAATAAAGAATAAGATTTGGCGCGTTAATCCGATATCTTCTAGTTAGAGATTTGAGTTTTGTCGGAAGGAGCTTCTAGAAGAACAATGGCGGATGAAGGCTCGATCCTGTGGCGAGGACAAAAGGCGAGGCGAAGGTTGAGGTAGGTGTAGGATCGTAATGGCAATCGAGAAGGGGGGTTGAATGATTGGCCTTGATTTGACCTTTAATTAATTGACCAAACCCAAATTGTTAAATCCCTCGGAGAACCTCTTTTAGATCGGCTCAAAGTTCTCTCTGGATATCTTCAAGAACCTCCGAAGCTATCTTCAAGATATCCACCAACAATCTCATGCAATGAGAAACAAAACAAAGCTCATGACAATATAAAATAAATCTAAATTGTATTACTCAAGACTTTGATGCGTGGCTACAAGATGCCTCTCAAAACACCCTCAAAGTCTTCCCGAGAAGACCTTACAAAGCTATCTCAACTACGCTCAAAATACAACTCAAAAGCCGTAACTCCAAAAGCTGCGGCCAAAACTATCTCTTAGTGTGCCGGGTTGGCTCCTAACACGCCTCTATTATACCTTAGAATCTTATCCATATCAACACGACATTGACCGGATTCTATCTCAAAAGCGTCAAGATTTGGAACTCCTTCCAAATCTGTAACAACACGCCGCAAGCCTCCGGGACTCCTCCTGTGGCTCTAAGCGCAAACCACTTTTGAACTCCCGTGCTCGGCGCAAACTCAACCATCTCGCAACATCCCGACCACCAAGACCTCGGATCTCCCCAATCCTAGTCAGAGTCCTCCTTGTCCACGACAATAGTTGCCTTCACACTCATCACGCACATGCAAAGATCAAAAAAACAAAATCCGGCACAAGTTCTCCAAACTTGACCAACATTAACGAACACTGCGCATAAACACTATCATGCATCATGCAACAACCAAAAACCATTATCTCAATCAATCCGTAATCAATTTTTCAATCGAAGCAGCGTTGAGTTACGAAAGCGGTATTACCGACATGTTATGAGCGGTACTACATAGAGGTCGTCTAGCACTCATAACTACGGTCGTCTGCGCACCATGAAGAACTCCAAAAACAAGCTCTCTGAAAAATCCATCACAGTAACCAAGCGGTACTACCTTCTGCGGTACTACTACAGTTAAAACACTTTCGGCTTGATTGATTGAGCAACGAAGATTGTTTTCGTGAAGACCAAGACACTAAAGATGTGCCTAAAAAGTGACATGTGCGGATGTGCTTTTCTATCAATCCTACACCCCATAAAATCACTATCCGAATATGCACACAAAGTAAGGCAGGATGAAAATGCATAGAAAAGACCAAATTCTAAAGTTGATTGGAGATACGAAATTCTTTTCCTGACTGTCGATGAGATGCAGTGAAGCTTGAAATCGGCGCATAAGCATCTGACAAAGTGTATATCCGGCCTTGAAGCGATCAAATAGAGTAGAGATCAATCATACTCCTATATTCTTTTGATCCACTACCTCGCCTTCTTCATACGGGTCAAAACGGTTGTTGATCCCAATGGTGTAGAGATGGGCTTGCAGGTTGCCATGTCGAAAGCGCCTAAGCAAGTCTTTAGTATACTTGGTTTGATGAATGAAATTGCCTTGCTTGAGTACATTTTACTTGCAATCCTAAAAGTAAGTTAACTCCCCATCATACTCATCTCGAACTCCTGCTCATAGTATCCTTTCATGAATGTCACCAATCATCGGTTACGGAGGATGAACTTCATTGAATTCTCAATGGTGCGAAGGTTACGAACTAGCTTCAACATTTTGAACATCTTCGATGGTGGCGCAACAACGATAGTAGGAGCATGATCTTGATAGTTGATGGTATGGGAGAAAGATCATTACCTAAATCAAGATCATCTTCTTCATCAAGAAATATGCTTCAGACTCCCCACGAACTTGTGTACAGAAATGTCGGTTCTAGAGCGAGGTGACCTCATCGAGTAACCTCACAAGTCTCAATAATTTTGTTTGTTTCAAGATTAAGCACTCGATAGCCACAAGAGTGAAGAGGATATCAAGAAAAATACCATCACTTGATCTAGATTCAAATTTATCCAGTTACCATGTTTAAGAATAAAACATTTGCAACCAAAACTACGAAGTGAGAGACCTTTGGGCCTTTTGCCAAATCTCGGCTCATTAGAAGTCTTGTGCAAAGAGGCTCTCAAAATACTCTGTTTGAGACATGACAAGCGGTTGAGATTGCCTCTGCCCAATACTTCCTAGGATTGGCATGTTCATCAAGCATGGTCCTTGCCATCTCAACCAAGGTTCTATTTTCCTCTCAACTACACCATTACATTGAGGAACACGAGGGAGAAATTTGATGTTCCAAACCTTGTTGAGCAAAAGGAAGCAAATAAGGAATTCTTAAACTTCATTACCATTATCACTTCTTATTACTTTCACTGACACCATTTAATTCATTATTCAATCGAGAAATAGATCTTTGAAATAACCAAAAGCTTCATCCTTAGACACCATAAAATACACCCAAGAGTACCTAGATTAATCATCAACAATCACAAGAATATACCACTTACCACCAGCAGTTGAACTCTTGAGGCACCTCAGTGTCCATATGCAACAATTGTCGGGGCCATCTGTGATGATTCTGAGAAATAGGAAAATGTGGAGCAACAACCATCTTACCATGTCGCGAGGAGAACAAACCAAATCTTTCTCACTTTTCAATTTGGCGGTCCCCTAATGAGATCAGTTCCACTAATTGAACAAGATGATCAAAACCAATATGTCCTAGTCTCACGATGCCAAAAGCGGATCTCTAAAATCGAAGCTACAAACATCTAACATTAGGTGAAAAGGAATGATTGAAATCGACTTTAAAAACTCTCCTAGCAAGGTGATATTAAAGACAAGATCTCGAGAGGCATCTAAAACCACTGCAAGCATGTTTCTTAAAGCTTACCTCAAGATTTTCTTCAATCGGTTGAAAGCGAAGTAGATGTACTTCAATTTACTTACCAAGGCAACATCTTTGAGAATGAACTTGTCATTTCAGCGCCTACATACCTTTTGCCATCACAATTCGGTTGAAGCATCCCCAAAGTAATCAATTCATCATTGGATGCCTTAGTGAGGAGAGAACCATTTTGAATCACTGTCATGTGTCTTGAACATCTGAATCAACTAGCCAAATGTTCCCTTCCTCAATTGCCCGTACCTACATTGAAGAAATTATCGGTCTCCACGATTACTAGGGTTAGTAAGGCATGATTTAGGAACCCAATCTTGTGACACCCGTCAGTAGAACAACAAAATCATTTTGTTTTGAGTATATTGTTGGTCAGATTGTACAAAAACTTCTAAACCATAGCAGTTTGTTTAGTGGAAACAAAAAGAGCTTGAAAAGCTTTTCTTAGCCTATCTCTCTTTTCTTTCTTAGCTTTTCAGCAGGCTGAACCAAGCAAGGTAGTTAGAGTCGAGATCAAAGTCGGATCGATTTGCCTCGATAGGATCGAATCGTAATATCGAATCATAGAAAAATACACATATTTAACATCTATACTATAAGTTTGTATGATTCTTATAAGGTTTACCACTTACTTATTACCAAAAAAGGGCAAAACACTTCTTATCACAAAAAAAAAGCATAATGAATGCTTGACATGATGGGTGATATAGTTACGAACTACGGAGAACGATAATGGCCTTGATTAGTTTACTACAATTAATGAGAAATGTTCACAAGTTTTGTAAATCAATATCTAATTACAGCGCTTGCATGTTCCTTAAAAGCGACTAGACATACTACGAGGAATAAAAATAGCTTATGATTATCAAGCTCAAGATTGCTCATGTCATAACAAAATATCGACAAAATCGGGCCCTAAAAAATTGCAAAAAAAAAAAATTTGCAAAAATAAAAAATTTGCGACTCTACCACGATCCTACTCTGCGATTCTACGATTCTACGATTCTACCCTTTGGATCGCGACTACGCTTACGATCCTGCGATTAGATCCATGATGCGATCTGGATCGTTAGGTCGTCGTGGGATCGTAGGATCGTCGACTTCTGAGTAGAATCGCGATTTTAACTACCTTGGAACCAAGTGTCCTTCTTTTCCATAGTGAGTACATTGATATTTATCTAAATGAGATTGCAGGTTTTCTTTTTACAATACTCACTTTGAGAAGGATCCTTTGCAAAACCGGTGATTTAAACACAACATGTTTAGGTTGATTCAATTTGAATTTTCGAGGTTCTAGAAGCTTAAGAATTTTGGGAGGATGATTCTTGGCATGCTCGAGTAATTAAATCCTAGACCTTGACTTTTAGTACTTTCGTTTTGATCATCTAAAATCATGTTGATTTTTCTTGCCAAAGTAAACCTCTCCAAAGTGTCTTTAAGGTACTCATTTTCTTTAGTCAATTTAGGGACAGTTGTGCATAACAAAACCATTCAAGATTTTCTTAGAAGCAGATTGAGCCATCTTTTCCTTTTTGATAAACTCACTTAATTGTCTAGTCAAAGCATCAATTTGAGGTTGTGAGTTTAGGACAATTTATGCAGAAAGTGTCTCATGGTAAAGCATTTGTTGTATAGAATCACGAGATGACTTTAATCTAGCTTCTAGCGATTCACAATTTGAACAAGTCTTATTTTGAGCATTCACATTACTTGTTTCTAAACAAATTGAACTAGACTTGAGTTTTTAATTTCAGCATGTGCAAGTATCGGTTTATCATCATATGAATCATGAGCAAGTTTGATTTTCAAATTCAGCATGTAATGATCTAGCAACTTTCAATTGAGAATGCAATACTTGACATTATTCACATGATTCATCATCGAGGAATAGCGACTTTAAGTCTATCAATTTCAAATTCAAGCTATCAACAACACGATCATGTTTCTTCACTTTCTTTTTGTATTTTCTAAGCTCATTTGTTAATTTGAGCCTGACCGCGATAAATCGGCATAAGAGGGCTTTACCTCTTGAGTCCTTTGTAGAGATCATCATTATCATTAATTTCTTCACTACTTGCCATAAAGCACATCCTGTGAAATCAACCTCTTTTGCCTTCTTGTGATCATCCTCATTATCATTTATGCGAATCAACATCACTTAACCCAATCTCCTCAAGGAAAGCACCTTGTTGTGACCCTTCGATAATTTTGTTTCTTGCTTGAATCAAATTTGAATTTTGAGCGCCATTTGGTGCTTTTTCATCCTTAGCTTCTTTACCTCTCGATTTGGGACAGTTCACCTTAATGTGGTTTGGCTCACCACATTCAAAGCATCTAATTGGTCCTCCTCTTCTCCTTGATCGACATTGTTAATTGCTTTAGTCACCCTATTTGAGAAGAGGACAAGTTGTTCTTCAGGGATCTCCTCCAATTGTTCATCTCGAAATTGAACTCAAAGTAGACAAAGAAACTAGAAGAACTTGATAAACTATCGATTTGGTTAGTCACTAAACCCAAAAGAATTTGACTTGTTTATTACGGCCAAAATATCAATCTCATGAGTTTTCATCTTGGAATAAAGATCATTTAATGTGAGTGTTTCCATATTAGCAGTGATTGATTGTAGTGACTAGGACCTCCCAAGCAGAGACATATCCAAAGTATTCAAAATCATCTAGCATTGTCGAATCGGAATAAATCACATCAGCAGTTGCAAATCACTAATTATTTTATTGAAGCGATCAAAAGTGCATCTCTGATTCTCCGGTTTCATCTCAAACTTAGAATATTCCTTTTGAATTGATTTTGTGAACACCTTTATGATTTTGAACCTTCATGATAATCGGCAAGAGTTGTCCAAATTTTGTTAGCAGATTTTATATTAGCAATTCTAACAAACTCGTTCCTACTTAAACCTTGCAACAAAATATTTCTAGCCTTAGCATTTGCTTCAACATCGCGATATTGTTGTA